>MWRL01022745.1:0-13249 GCA_002157085.1 Melampsora occidentalis | reverse complement strand
TTTGAATTCATCCCTGCTGAGCTCCTTTCTTTGTTGGTTGATCATATGAATCACAGAGAAGGATTATATCTCCCATAACACATTTGAATACTAAGTACATCTCACCGTCTCTGAGAATTTGTCACAAGGACCAGTTTGAGATCATTGGTGTGCGACCTAAAGACGGTGATGGCACAGTGCTTCTTGGGGTATGTTGGAAGCACTGAGAGACAACTTGTAAAGAGAGATCAAAATAAAGATCAAGGAAGCTGCCCGATAACTAGCAACTTTATGTATGTACTACATACATATCATCACRTGTTGAAGATTGGTATTGGTACTTTATTATTTATAGCAGAGGGAAGCTGGGGGGAAGCCTGTGAACCTAATGTGAACAAATTGTGAAAGAGATCCGCGATTGAGAAAAGTTGCGGACTCGGACACCGCAACTTTGCTCGACCGTGTTTTGAACTCAATCATGCCCGCGGTGTGACCGAGCCCGTCGGGTCTGACTTATCTTCCGACCACCTTCCCCGAAACCGAGGGATATCTCGGGCCTGGGTGAAAGGATAAACCACTTTGTGGGATGTGCTCTGTTGTGGAGACGGAAAAGAAAAAAAGAATATCTCACCCTATCTCACCCCATCTCACATATCAAAGTAAAACAAGACGAAGGCCACACAAAATTTCGAGCCGCTAGCTTGATAACCGAGAAGGTCGAGATGATAGATACAAACTCAGAGATAACCTCGATCGAATTGGACTCGGCATTTGATGCTCATGTGCATCTACGTCAGATCGGACAACTTGCTGAACTCGTCACACCTCACCTGGCTCAAGGTGGGATCAGTACAGCTTATGTGATGGTCAGTGATTCGCAATCCAGAGAAGGATGTGTAGATATCAGTGTTGATGGGCTTTCAATTTTTACCTCTAGCCCAATACGATTCCACCAATCACTACTACCCAAATGGCATTGACATACAAAGCTCAACTACAAGCATTGTCTCCCAATACCGAATTCTTGATGAGCCTTTATCTATCCCCTGAACTGGATGTTGAAGAAGTACAGCGAGCCAAATCGGCTGGAATTGTAGGCGTCAAATCTTAGTGAGCTTGACTTTTTCGCATGACTTACAAAGTTGGTATACGTTCTACTGATCCGTGTCCTTCCACAAACAGTCCTAGGGGAGTAACGACGAATTCAAGTGGAGGTGTGGAGTCTTATGAGATATATTATCCCGTATTCGAGATGATGGAAAAACTAGGGATGATATTGAACTTACATGGTGAAGTACCCAGTAATCCACATGATGTAAGATACTTTCTCTGCTTTTCTGATTTATAGGGCGCATTAAAACTCATCAACCACTCTTGGCTTGTAATGCAGGGTACCTGCGTGTTGAATGCGGAGGCAAGGTTTTTGCCAAAGTTGTTACAACTTCACCAACGATTCCCAAAATTGAGAATCGTGCTCGAACATGCCACCACTCGAAATGCGATTGAAGCTGTTGGTACACTTCTACTTTTTTTCTTATCTCCACTACAACAACTTTTCTGAAAGTTTTCATCGAATTTAGGTGAAAAGCTGTGGTCCGACTGTCGGATGTACCATCACTGCTCATCATCTCACTCTCACAGTCGACGATTGGGCTGGTAATGGTCTGAACTTTTGTAAACCAGTCGCCAAATTTCCAGACGATCGAGAAGCTCTAAGAGAAGTCATCAGAGAAGGTAGTCGTGAACATATCATCTCCGTTTCTTTGTTGTTGTTTTTATTGAATAAAAGCTCTATTCTTTCTGAATTAGGTCATCCGAGATTCTTCCTCGGTTCAGATTCTGCACCACATCCAATCACGTCCAAATTGCCAAATCATCCAACAAGTTGCTGTGCGGCAGGGATTTACACTTCTCCGCACTTACTGCCAAACTTGGCGTCTATCTTCGAATCGGCTATTCCACCTCCCGCATCATCTTCAGAAACTCGTCAAATCTTAAGTCCAATACCTCTGGATCGGTTGAATGGATTTGTCAGCACATTCGGAAGAGCGTTTTACGGTATAGAGAAGAAAGAAAAGGGACATGCGTTGACAAGGGATGATGAAACGATAGTACAGCTTAAGATCACTGGAGACAGGGATCATGAAGTGGTGGTACCATTTTGGGCAGGACGAAAGCTGGGGTGGAAACTGAATACATGAAGACAAAGTTATCATTCTGCTAATTTTTCTTCAATATTCCGGATCATAACAAAAATCAATCGTAGCCTATGTATCGTCTTGTCCAAAAGGAAGGAGAGGAGTGCAAGTTTGTGGCAAAAATTGATGAAGAAAGTAGCACAGGTACTGTGCTTGCAGAAGTGAGTGACACGAAGCTTATACAAACAAATACGCTGAATCATTCCTTACTAAACTAGTGGTCTGTCTTTTCTCATAAGATTTGGACAAACATTGAATCTCAACCGTTTACCTTCTACACAATGGTTTTGTTTAGCGGCATGGAAAACAAATGGGAAGAACTTGATCATCCGCTCATCAAGAAATAAAATTGAGGCTCGGGTATTTGAAGACACTGCCACCACTGGACTAAGCGCAGTCCTTTGGAACAGCCTGGTGGCTGGCTGATGAGAACGCGGGAAGCTTTAACCTCATCTGAGTGGGCCTAGTTCAAGGTGGAAGGTTCTTTCAGCCGTCCTTGCCCCGCTCCCCCTTTCAATGTTGTACAAGTTACAAGGACGAGAATAATGTTCATTTGTGAGGCTGTGCTCTGCGGAAGCGTTTCGGTTATAACAAACAAATACAATCTCAGATACATATCAATGAGTCATTTCATGAGGAGCTACAAGGTATCTGATAGATCTAGATCTGGCCATACAGATCTGATTGCAATTAGAAAACATTACAAAAGAATGTGTGTACCATGTTTTAACTCCGAGACTGACAGTACTGAGTGAAGTCAGGGTTTGGGTGACCTTCTGCTCGCTGAATCGAGTGCCAGCTGCGAATGTTGAGTCGCTACCATGTCCACCCACCACATCGTGGGCTTGAAAAACTACAAATTATGAGATAAACTCAAAAGTAAATCCTGCAAATAGGTTTTATCAAGAAGGTTTACCGAAACCACCTGAATTGAAAAAGTACAAGTTGCCAAATTGCGCATTGCTCGGGCTCTTGAATTCACACCTCACAGGAATCATCCCCATTCTGAGATCGAGTGTAGACTGATTGTTTTGAATGACAACAAAGATCAATTTTTCTAAATCACTAACCAGTGAATCCTATCATTACTGTCAAAAAACGCAGCTCGCGAAAATTTAGACGCCATGCATACAGTCTCATTATCCATGCTTATTTTGATTTCATATTTGTTGAACTCTCTTTTGCGCTGCATGGCTTTCGAGAGGATTGAAAGAACCGTCGGCCACAGTAAAGCAAAAGAAGGTCCGGGTTACAATATATGGCGAAGTCCATCGATCTTTTCTCAGACCTCACCAAGGATGTTTGACTCGGGGAGTGCTGGACACTTTTCGTTATTTCAGTCGTCTGTTGATGACATTATCAAACAGCGAAGGTATGAGTTTGCTCGCACACGGCTTCCTGGAAGAGAACATGGAATAGCGCGAGGACCTCTGGTAGACAAGGAAGAAAGGTATGTGCCAAACCGCCCTTGATTGATGCATCTGAATGATCTGTTGATTCTCTAATTCAACTTCAGGGCTTGCTTCACCCCACCCTCAAAACCGTTTGGTGCTACCGTTTCCCTGCAGGTTAATGGGTATGAAAAGCAGATGACTGATCTTTCTGATGGAAAGAGCTCACTCCACGATCATTTGCCTATCAAGTCTTCCCCCGTCAAGGTTAAAGCATTTCGAAATACCGAGATTAAGGCTGAAGACTCAAAGCCAAGTAGCATGTCTGCGATGTATTTGACCACAGAGGAAAAGCATGCAAGCGAGACTAACAATATTGGCCCGACCATCAGACGAGGGAATCCGGTTCCTAGTGTATCTATATTTGATCTACCTGCGAAAAACCAGGGGCAGAGGAATGCCAAAGCTGAATACGATAGAAAGAGATATGACGATCTTTCAAAAAATAATGTGACTGCAAAGAGCGATGGTCATGCTTTGGATGCGCACGTTGGGCTCCTGGAGGTGGCACGAGAACAACAAGCTCAATCACTAAACGCTGGGAAGGATACAAAACCCGTCAAAGAGCCGAGAATAACGACTTCGCAAAAGAACAATATGAAAGATAACCAAGACCAACTTCTCAATGCCGCCAGATCATTCCAAGACAAAGGAAAAGGGTTGAGAAGAGTTCCAATGCTCAAGTATGCACCCAAATTATCGCCTCCTTCGACTGGAGTTCTTGCTGTTCAAGGTGACGGGGTTGATGCAAAGGGGATAGAAAGAGACTGGGAAAAAGAGGAAACTAAAAAAGAAGCCGGGAAGTCAAATAAGGTGAGGGCTGTCAAATTCCCCGCTTTGGAAGTGATTGTTTCTCGAGAGATGGCCAATAATATACCTACCACTAAGAATAAGTTTGCAGACATTTCTGAGCAATACGCCAAAACTGAAGGTACAAGTCCTGAACAAGACTTGGAGTTGAATGATGAAGTCAATAACAGCTCAATGAGCATGTTACCTACTGTGAAGGAAAGGTCACAAAATCTTGACAAGACACGCAATGAAGACAAAGAAGAAACTGAAATATTGCAGTCAAGTGAAACCCAGTATATTTCAGAAATTTCAACTCTTGGAGAGTTCTCAAAAACTAACAAAAACAATCACAAGAAGAATAAAAAAGCAAGCAAACATAAGAAAGGAGCAAAAAACCAAGATGTTGGTGAAGGTGAAATTGTCCAAAGCCTAGGAACATCTAAAACCTTGTTGAGTGTTATTGATGAAATCAAGCCTGAAGAAAAACAAGACTATTCAGAATTATGCGTGTGTGAATTTATGAACAAAGTTCTACATTTAGACAACAAACAAGCTGGGTTAAAGATGCATTTAAATATTGCTGCTCTTGAGTACTTAAAGAAAGTGCTTCCTGAGATTCCAGAACACATGGGGGAGATTCTTGAAAGCTATCAGCTCAGGTTCAAGGATTTGCATGAAGGAAGAATGAGAACTAATGCATTGGTCCAGATTTATGATGAATGGTGTATAACAAATAAATGGTCAACATTTAAACATCTGCTATCTGAGCCCATTCAAAAAGTTTGTAGAATGCTGGGAATTGAGGATCCTTGGCCAAATTTCAAAAACAAAAATGCAAAAGATTGGGATAGACTGTTGTATGAGATATCAATAGTAAGAAAGGACTCTAAGGATTATGAAAAACTTCAGTGGATCTTTGAAGAAAAATTTGAAAGAAGACTGGCAACATTTAACATGATGTCCTGCAACAAGTTAGGTCAAAGCTCAACCATTGTGGATAGAGTCATAAAGGAAGGGGCAGTCATGCAAGGGGTATGCTTACCAGTGGTTCTCTGTTTCTCCACTGTTCTTGAATTATCATCAGATAAAACAAACTGGGATTCCCTACCTCCTGAACAGATTTTAAAAAAGGTTGATGAATTGATGAAGATCATGAAGGGACAGTTCACTCTTCCTAACAATGAGACAATTCAACTTTTTAAAGTTCCATGGAGTGAAGAGTATACCAATTACTATTTAACATGCTCAAGTACTTGGATCTCCTCTCTGGTCCTATCTCGCATCAAACAATTGTCTGTGCTGGCCAATCGTCCAGATGTACAGAAGTGTGAGAAAGTTCTGTCTAGACACCCAATAATATGTCATGGACCTAAGTTGGGGGAGATGCTGATAGCAAATCATCTTGGTCTTGAGATTCTGAGGATTCATTATTTGAAATTATTATTTACAAGTCCAAATAATAGAGTGGACAGAAATTTGACAGCAAGGGGCTATATTGGAAGGTGGTCTGAAGATCTTCCCAATGATGTGAAACATCAGGCACATATATTCAAAAGATATTTTGACCTTATGGGACAAAAAGTTTGGGGCTTGGAGAAGTATGTTGATGACTACCTCAGAAACTACAGAATCAAGTGCCCACTCTGTGATCATTAACATGAAGCAAAAATGTGAAACAGAACTTGGATATCAACAGCTGTGATGTGTCTCTATGCTGAGATATAGTCAAGACCCAAATTAGTTTCAATGATAAAACAGGTAGAGCAATAAGGAGATTTGATGTTGATTTTCATTAGTTTTGGTCTGAAAGCTTGATAATCACAGATATTTTATGCATCAACCCAGCACCTGAAGTGCAGCACAGCATGCTCCTGTGGTGAGGTTCAGCACTTGGGTTTTGTTGGAGATTTTGTGACTGTGCCAATCCCCAGCATAGGGTGTTTTCTATTGTTGACCACTGTGCCTTGTCACTACCAACAAAGATGTCTTGGGTTGAGAACTCCAAGGCATCACTGGAGGCAAAAGCTTGGTGTGTCCAAGGTATTCTTCTGTGCTGGCCAAGAATTGCCTCAAAACAAAGCCATGAAAAGATTCTGTCCAAGGGTCAGGATCTGGGGTCACCTTGGATTCAAAAATTCAAGGCAAATATGTTGGCAGTGCTTTGAATTGCAGTGATTGAACTCACACATAAACTTGATTTCCTTTTGGCAATTGAAAACATGTACTTGTCATCCACCAAAAACTTTAAAAAACTCAGTTCCAAGCCCCTGTTCTGTGCGTGAGTGCACTGAGATTACCTGTGCCAACAAAGTATCTTTCCAACAAGTTCAACTCATGATTGAAGAGTCCACCAAACTTACTAAACAGAGTGGCAGTGATGTTCCTAGAAAAAAACTTGACAAATTCCAATTTAAAGATTATATACAAATTGATTTAGGAGAGGTTGGTCAAAGTATCTGATGTCTGAGTCTATTAACTTGATTTTTGGACAAGGGATAAAGATAAAAGCAGTAAAAAGATGGCATGTACAACACCACAAGCAGTACGCAAGACAATGGCTTTCAACCCTTTTCCATTGTGTTGTGCAGTGAGTGCAACATAGTGCTCTGCATCCACTCCACAATGAGTGTGTTTTTTTCAAACTCACCATTGCAGAGCGGCATGCAAATATTTGGGAGAAAGTGAAATATTGCACTAAATAACCGTTAAAACCTCACCACAAATGTGGTGCAGTGGTACCAAGAACCGGATTTTTCCAGGCATGGTTGCGGAGCTCTGCCACCGCACTATATAGCAGTGCCATTGCGGCTCCCAAAACCACTACACAACTGCATTACAATAGCACACAATGGGCAGCGCTTGCGGTATTGGTGTGTACAAGTAGAAGCGGGTCTCACCTCCTGTGAAATCTCCTACAAGTATTTCAGGAGTTGATAGATGTAACCTGGAATCACGCCAAGCTTTTGATCTAGACCCATATTTCTCTTAGAATCAAGGAGTCAAAGGATCTCAAATCAGTCATCAGATTGAAAAATCAGTGGAGTTAAAGGGAAGTACTTTGGTCATTGGAATCTGGAACTTCCAACTGACTTAATGTGTACAGCAGTTCCTTTCAAGCATTATTTTGAATTATATGATCACAAGGTTCTGGGATTCAAAAAGTGGACGGAAGATGAAAAACAACACTTCTCAACCAAGGTGAACCAGGTGCAAACTCAAAGGGGGCTTTGAGCCAAATATTAATAAGTCCACAGCCTTTGACCATGGGTGTGAATCACAGGAAAAGTTGTGAGGCTTGTGTCAACACTCAACCAATTGTTTTACAAAAGCATCAAAGAAACAGATAACATATTCTTTTGCATATCTACACCAATGCTTTCCATTAAATGTGGTGATCTATTTCACCCAATCCTTCAGATTTTGTTAGCATGGCCAAGCTATGTTTGTAGTGTTTTCTGGATCTATAAGTTTACACTACAGTCATCCAGGTTGTACTTTGGCTGTTTTCATACTGGAGGATCAATCTCATAGTCCTCATCAAATTCATGCTTGGTGGAAGATAAGTCAACATTTTGAAGACTTAGGCTTCCTCTCAGCACTCACCTATGTTCTATCAAACAAAACAAGTCAAAAAAGTACCTGGTTCTTGACTCACTTGCTCATAACGATCTTGCTTGCTGCAGATCTTTGTTTGCCTCTGAACACACCTTTTCAGCTGTGGCTGATGCTTGTGCAAGTGATTGAGGATCACTTCAACCAAGGAATATTGAAAGGCTTGTAGGTAACCAAATTTGGAGACACAGAGGTGTCAGATTCAGTGGACGTCAATGGTCTGAATTGCAAGCCCTTCACAAGATGGCCTGCAGGAAAGTCAATTGATACAATTTTTTCAAAGTTATTTTTAGCTGTTATTGTGTTTTTTAGCACATCAAAACCACATTATTGCAATGAAAATTTCTATGTTTGTGCGTTCAAGTTACATGTTTGCATCAGTGTTAGCTTAAGGTTGCCAGAATAGTGTTAGTGAGCTATTCTGTGAGCTTCCCCCATCTATGCTATATTGAATGGTCCAGATAGCTTTGAGTAGTGTAGTGATCCAGGGTTGTTGTGGGTCCCAGGCTGATAATTGGGGCAAATTTCTTATCTGAACAGTCTAATGATGAGACAGCTGATGTGAGGTACATTGAAATACAATTTTCATTCTACTGGATGATCTCTGGCCTGGTTTTTGTGAATTTGGTTTTTCAGAATGACTGATTGTATAAGCAAGCAGCCTTGTGGAACATTAAATTGGTTTTGAATTAATGTGAGCTTGTATCTAGCTGGGAGAATCTGAAGGAGTGCTGTAGTCATCTGACAGAATCATGAGCAAGGAGCCTTTAGAATTGCTAAATGTATTCTACTAAGGCCCATAGAAACTGCTTGGTTTTGCCAGGAATTCCAAGATTGCATTTTTCTCAAGAGTACACTGAAGGTTCTTGTAATTGAATGACTCCTGTGATGAGTTCACTGAGTTGTGTGCTAAAAATTGGAGTATTTGCAAAATTGGGTGATTGGGCCCCAGATTTTCACTTAACTTGTGCTTTGTATTTCCAAGTGGTTTTTCAGTCAACTTCAAATTTCAAGCACTCAGCTAGAAATTTGACTGCACAGATCCTGGCTCTAAATTCCCACACTGGCTCAACCCCATTCCTCACATATATAACCCAAAACATACCAACCTTGAGGGGTGTGTGAACACATAACATGTAAGAATTTGGGGCCCAGACTTATATTAAGGGGTTTCAAGTTGTAAAATTTTTACGTAATTTTTAAAAATCTGGGCAAGTTGTCCGTAAGTAAAACCAACATATTTTTAAATCTTTTAGGTGTCCCGACTTATAAATTTTACGCATATTTTACAACAACGGGCCAGTTGTTGTAGCGTAAAAATGTGTAAAAAAATCTAACTTGAAACCCCTTATTGTATATGCATTCTTTTGGGACCCTACTGAGTTTTGATTTGCTCAATTTTTAGCCCTGATTTTCAGCCCACTACTATGGATCCTCTTCTGAAACAAATTGTCAAAGTACCTAAGTTACTGAACAAGACAAGATCCTAAAAGTGAGCTACAGAGGATATGTGAAACACAGAGGATCTGAAAACTTCTATTGAAGTGGGAAAGTGTTTAGAAATATGATCAAATGAACTTGGTAGATATGTTTCAAACAAGATAGCATCATTGGAGAATATGGTTAAGAGCAGTCAGATCAAGTGATAAAGAACCCCATAAAATCACTCAATCCAAATATCATCTTCATCAACTCTTAGGATTATTTCCTTGAACATCATATCTTGATCTTGACAATCCATGTATAGATTGAAATGTTACATGGTCATATTCATGCTATGGGCATCCAATACCTCACTTCATCCTCAAGCATTCCAAAACATTCAATTGTCAAAAAGCCATCTACAGGGAGCAAGTACCATTTATTATGATATGTGGAAAAGTCCTCACATATTTTCACAATCATCACCAAGAAGACAAATATTTGGGTCAACAGAACCAGGACCATTTTCATTGTATGCTACATCACCTTCAGATATGTTCCAGCAGATGAGGCATGATACCTCAAATCAACTCCTTGAGACAACATTACAAAACAGAGAAGGATCTGATGTCAAAGGGCCAATGAAGTGTGTACAGATTCCTCAGAAATCCAATTCTCATTTGTAAGGGCAATGAATGGATAAATGGTTTCCTACTTACTTCATTTCTCATCTTGCTTGTTGACAATTTCAACTCAGATTTCCAAGTATTTCCGAAGGTAAAAATTCACTCAATAATGACAAGCTGGGTCATGAAATTCCTTGGTCCAAGTCTTCAGCAAAATGTATCAAAGAGCATGGAAATCCAAGAGGAGATGAGAGAAACATCAATCCATCACAATTGGCAGATCACATTAAAGATCCTCAAGTGATTGCCAGTCCAAGTCAGTCTCAGGATTCCAAAAGCATTGTTTTAAGAAGCCCTCTGGACTTAGAAGATATGCATCCTGAAAGTCTAATGAAGGATAAAAATTCAAGGAACAAGGTAACAGAAACATGTTCATGTGATGCTGACCTCATGGTAACAATTCCTCCTCAAGAATCACAAAAAACCTTGAGTAACAGCGTAGATGTTGGTGATCCTAAAGAAACCAAAATCCATACTATCTGCACAGATGATTCAAAGACCCCAAATAGTGAAAACAAAGAAAAATTGATGAGCAATACTCAAGGTTTTATGAACAAAAATGATGGATCTAGACCAAGCAAAATGATGGAATCCTCCTCTTTACCATTCTATGATCCCAAAGGCAAGTCTATGGATGAAGAAAAGTGGACAATTGTCAAGAGGAAGGGGAAGGGGAAGGGGAAGGGGAAACCATCCAGGAATTCTTGTCCAGGTTGTCCAGAAAAAGATGATGATGAATTGAAAACTCAAGATCAACCAGGTGTGATATCTTTGGAAGCATCAGAGTATGAAGTTTTAGATTTGAAATCCAATGGAGCAAAGCATATACATGAGAAATCAGTTGAGGAACTACAGGAAAACAATGTTAAAAGCAATCTTCCAAGTGGAGGTTCTGAAAAACTGTCAAATGAACTGACTCCTGCATCCAACAATTATGAGAAGACTGATGGAGAAGATAACAAAGAGGATGAAATTCAATTGTCAATACATGATACCACATCAAGCTCTATGGGTCAGTCCACCTCAGCTGGTATCTTCAAGTTTCAAGGTAATTTGCTCCATGAAAAAAACAAGCACACTTCTCAAGTGCCGCAGAAGGGCAGGAAAAAGAAAGGGGGACAAAGACAGAAATCAACATCTAGAGTCAAAAAGACTGATTCACAAAATGATCCCAAAGAAGTTGAGGTCATAAGTTTCCCAATCAAAGAAGACAAGCAGAAGGAAATGAAAGAGAAGGTATCATATACTGGGTTATCTTTAACTGAGTTTTTCAAAGTGGTACTTCAGGAGGAAAGGAAAGAAATTGGTGTGGATATAATTGTAGATGATTCTGCCTTTGAATACCTTGAGTCAATGAAAGAAGAAGATGCAAATAATTTGAAAAAGGTTTATCAAAAATCACAGATGGCCATTTGGAAGTTTGATGAAGGTTGTATGAGGACTTCTTCATTTGCTAAGATGTATGAGGAATATGTCATTTTACAAAGATGGAAAATCTATGAAGGGAGACTTGGCTCAGCAGTTGAGCTGGTTTGCAAGATCCTCAAAGCTGACAAGAAATGGCCATTATATGAAAGAGCCAGTGAATCTGATTGGAAAAAGTTATCAGTTGCATTGTCTGCTGTAAAAGAAAATGTAGGCCAGTATAATAAACTAAAGTGGTTGTTCAATGATTACCTTGGGAATAGGGTGGCCACGTTTTACTTGAGTGTCAAGAAAGTCTATCAGAAGTCAAATGTGCTGCAAAGGGTCTTGCAAGATGGGGGAATTAGGAAAGGTGTGAGCCTACCTGTGCTAGCTTGTATATCTGATGTTCTTGAGTTTGAATCAGAGAAAGTTGTCTGGGAGACCTTATCTCAAGATGAGATCAATCAAAAGGCAAACAAGTTGATCAACATAATGAAGGGGGAGTTCAGTCTATCTGATGGTAAAACTTTGAAGGTTTCTCACAATAAATGGAATAATGAATACACCAGATACTATCTAGCATGTCCAGCATATTTTCTGGTCAAGATTTTCAACTCCCGTTTCAAACAACTGGCATTCTTGGCTAACAGAGGTGGTATTTATGTTCCTGAAAACAAAAATGTTAGTGAGGTTCCTGACAAAGAAAGTGGTAGCAATGTTTCTGTAAAGCAAAGTTACAAATCCCAAGATATAGATGATATACCTATAACTTTTGGAGAGGCTTTAGTTTCAATGCATATTGGCCTTGAAATTGAGGATCTGAAAAGTCTTAAATCAGTCTTTAAATCACAAAAACACAAAGGAAGATACTTTGGTCATTGGAGCTCTGAAGTTCCACTTGGATTGATGAACAAATCAGTGCCTTTCAAGCAATATTTTGATTTCTTTGATCACAAGGTTCTGGGGTTTAAAAGATTCATGGAAGGATACAGTGCACACTGCTCAACTAAGGAAAACCCTGTGATAACTGAAAGAGGGTTTTGAGTGATTTTGAATCATCGCATGGTTTTTGAGCATTGAAAGTGAAAGTGTATTTCAAAGGTTAAGCTTTGTGTTGTTCTTCAATTTCACAGGTGTGGTGGATTTCTGTTCAGTTTTCTTCTGTGAAGCCCTTTTTTGTAATTTTCCTCCTATTGCTTGATTCTTGGTTCGTTCTTCCTTGCATTAGATAAATCATTTGAGAAAAAATCATTGCACACCTGACCAGACTGGTGAAGAAGAAATTGTCTGTGATCTGTGAGGTATACAAAAGCTTGAGATCAAGATTCTTTCTATTTTGAGATGGGTAAAAACAGGTTTACTAAAGTCAATAAGAAGGGCTTGTTTGCCAGTGACACCAGCCTTGACAGTCTAAGTATCTTGGACCCTTGACAATGACTCTTACAATGAATGTTTCCTGGAGGCTACCTACCTAGCAATTGGATCAAACTTAATCTCACAACTTGTGTAAAACTCAATTGGAATTACATTCCCTATATTAATAATGAGTGTGAAGGAATTGAATCAACTAATTCACACTATACCAAATTGAAAATCTACTGCCAAGTTTAGAAAATTACAGATAAGCTGGGAGGGGTCAAAATAATTGTTGGTCCCTTTGGTGCATTCCAATCATCTGGCATATTTTTTCAAATCTTTACAA
>MWRL01022642.1:0-10869 GCA_002157085.1 Melampsora occidentalis | reverse complement strand
GAAGTCCTTGACCAAATAGGACAAGACTTAGAGCACGTAAGTAAAATACCATAACACGCCCCCTCAAGGACTTCAGGCCTAATTAACATGTTTCAAACCCAGTTGTTGCCGCAGATAAAGAAACTGTTGACGGCCAAGGGGTTTAGTTAGGAGGTCCGCCATCATTTCTGTTGTAGGAATGTGTTTGACCACCAAGGAACCCTGCTTAACAACCTCTCGAATCCAATGATATTGGATTTCAATGTGTTTAGTACGAGCGTGAAAGATGGACTTAGTGGTGAGGTGAATAGCGCCCATGTTATCACTGCGCAATACTGTAGGATTAGCATCTTCAAAACCAAATACTTTCAACATGTTTCGTAACCATAACAATTCCTGACCAGCCTCCGTTATAGCACGATACTCAGCTTCAGTTGAAGAAAGAGCGACGGTGGGTTGAAGTCTGGATTTCCAAGAGATCGGACCACCAGCTAGTTGAAAGATGAATCCGGTGGTGGAACGTCGAGTTTCCTTGTCGCCAGCCCAGTCTGAGTCACAATGCGAGGTCGGAAGATTGAAACTCTTCAAGCCACCAATAGTAGTAGGAGCAGTTAATTCACCATTGTAAGAGATGCCTAAATTTATGGTACCACTAAGATAACGAAAAACATGAAGAACAGCATCCCAATGCTTTCGAGCAGGTAGTTTCAAATGTTGTGATAAAACACCCACCGCGTACGATAAATCAGGTCTAGTGCACTGAGCCAAATACATGAGAGATCCAACCGCACTGCTGTAGTTTAGACCTTCAAGTTGAAAAGCTTCAGCTTCCTCATCACTTGCACGATATAACTTCAGACCAGCAGGGAAAGGAGTAGAGGCCGATTTGATATTTGAGACATTGAATCGCTCCAGCACCGCTCGTGCCAAAGCTGATTGAGTGATCGTATAACATAACTTTGATTGCCGTATGATTTGAATACCCACTACAGTGTTAGCAATACCAAGGTCCTCCATTTCCCATTTAAGACTGATCTCGGATTTGAAAGTTTCGATGTCATTTCCAGTGATAGCCAAGTCATCGACGTGTACATATATAGCAGTGAATGAGGAAGTGGACTCGATGGATCTAGTATAAATGCACGGGTCCATAACACACTGAATGAAACCAACGCTGACAAGAAAAGCCACAACTTCATCATACCAGATTTTTGGTGATTGACGAAGCCCATACAGTGATTTCTTCAAATGGCAGACTTTTCGTTCCATACCTTTGACAACATAGCCCTCAGGTTGATACATATACACATCTTCTTCCAGTATTCCGTTGAGAAACGCGGTAACAGCATCCATCTGATGGATGTCCCAACCCTGAGTAGCGGCGATAGCAATGAGCAAACGTAAGGAAGATGGTTTACCAGTGGGAGAGAAAGTCTCATGAAAATCCACACCCTCTTGTTGCATATTACCCATGACAACAAATCGGGCTTTGTGCTTAGAGACGCTACCGTCGACGTTGAACTTCTTTCTGAATAACCAGAATCCACGAAGTATGTTGGTATTAGGAGGAGGATCAACAAGCACCCATACACCCTTGGAAAGAAGAGAAGTATACTCCTTATCGCAAGCCTGAGACCATGATTCCTTTTCATCACCTCTCAGCGCCGCCTTAATCGATTTAGGTATAGGTACGTCGATGGTGGAAGATGAAAATTCTTCTGAGAGTATGTTGAAAGCAGAGACAAAAGAGTAATCGTCAAAAATTGCACACCCACCCATCCCTTTGTAATTAGTTGGCTCCTTGGCACGAAGTGAGCGTCGAGGAGCAATTGTAGTATCATCAATCAAGGGAGGAGTAGAGGAGGGAGGCTGAGCAGACAATGGTTCAGTGATTGGTAGTTCTTTGATCTTCCAAAACTCGTCGTCCTCGTCTTCCTCAATGCTTGCGAGAGGATTGAACGGATTGACAGACTCAACAGGCAAGCGTTTGGGAATGGAACCGGAAATAAACTCCATGGGTTGTAGTCGAAGGTGAGTATCATTTTTGAGGTAAGGAAATACGTTTTCTTGAAAGGTTACGTTATGAGTTAAAACAATTTTACGGGACTCAAGATCAAAAATGAAATAATTAAAGTTATCGTCTTGAAACCCCACCAGGACACCTTCAGTAGTTACGGGTGAAAACTTGCCAATTCGTTGTTCTTTTCGAATGAGGCGATGAGCTAGACACCCAAACACACGTAGATGATTGATGTTGGGTTTACGATAGTACCAAACCTCGAAAGGAGTTTTACCGGCAGGTAGAGCAGTGGTAATGGTCCGATTAGTGACAAAAACAGCTGTCGAACAAGCTTCATACCAAAAGTTTTGGGGAACACCAGATTGAATCATCATAGCTCGAGCTTTGCCGGTGATGGTTTGATTTCCACGCTCAGAGACTCCATTTTGTTCTGGAGTATACGCAGCTGTTAGATGAAGAACAATGCCCGTCTCATCACAGTATTGCTGCATGACAGTATTCACAAATTCACTGCCTTGATCCATTGTGAATTGTATCAGTTTACGTCCAGTTTGTCGCTCAACCAGGGTGATGTATTTGATAAAAACGTTAAAAACCGACTCCTTAGATTTATTGCAAAGTGGAAAAATATGACGAAAGGAAGAAAAATCGTCCGTAAACAAAATATAATATGATTCATTATGTAACCCTAAAGTACGGTTGATACCACTCAAGTCGACATGAACATTCTGAAGAAAAGAAGAGGCGCGAGGTCGAGTACCGGAGAAAGGAAGCTTCTTAGCTTTAGATTGAGTGCAAACAGGACAAGATTTAATTGTAGAAGACGAATCACACAGCCCATCCAAACTACCCATCTTAGACATCTCATTGAGGTACTTGTTGCTTACATGACCTAATCGTTGATGTTGGAGATGGCAAGAGTGAGATTGTTGAACCACAACTTGAGTAGAGACGATAGAACTCACAGGTTCAAGAGATATAAGCATGAGATTTCCAGCGAAAGCTCCATTAAAGAGAGCGCATTGACCCATTACCAAACTGAAACAGTCGGGGTCTTCAGTATTTATGATCGTGATTACACCCTTCTTCAGTAAAGCACCTCCAGCGATGAGGTTTCTACTAAGTTCTGGAACAAATAGACAATCGGCTAAGGTGAAAACAGTACCGTCGCCAGCTCGCAGTTTGACAGAACCGGTAGAGTGGACGGCTAGAGACGCATTTCCACCTGCTAATTTAAGGCGCTTGCTAGAGTCTTCCAAAGGCTTGATAGTGGAAGCATCGAATAATTTAATATCATTGAACATGTGGTGAGATGCACCAGTGTCGTTCAGAGCCCATATACCCTCAGCAGGAGTAACAGAGGAAGCAATAGCATCAATATCAACAAGTTCAGAACCTTGAGCAGAGGGTTGTTGATCATCAGAAATGTTGTGTTCTTGAGATTGAGATTGATAAACAAAATAAGGCTGAGCTGGTATGTCTTCATTGTCACGAACTGGAACTTGGATGAATGCCGAAGAGATATCAATTGTTGGAAAGACAGTATTAAAGTTGATAGAACTAGCAGGAGGATTTGTGTCCGGAGAATATTCAACAAAGAAGGTCATGTTGTGATTAGAGGTGTGATTGGCAGATGCCATAGGAGGCCTGACGATTTTCATTCCTCTAATGTTGCTAGTAGACTCAGTATGATGTGCTTGTTGGTGATAGTTACGGCGTTTGAATTTCTTCTTATTTTCATCTTGTTTACTCATCCATTCATCACGTTTAGCAAAGTTTGAAGGTTGTTTGAAACATTGGTCGGGTCTGTGAGGGTTTTGAAAAGTGTTACCGACACAACGTTCAACAGTGCATTTGACTAGCGTGCCGGGTTGAGCGGAATAGTGATTAACATTATGAGATTGTGACACAAACGGTTGCTCGTCTTCAGACTCAAGTAATTCACGCTTGACTGCTTCAAAAGTAAGAGGCTTGATAATTCGATATATGACAGCAATGGTAACTTCGTATCCGGGTTTAAGACTTCGAATGAGAGTTCTAGCCGCTTGAGAATCAGACATATCGCCTTTGAACTTATAGAATTCTCGTAAGATGGAGGAGAACTTGTCAATATGAACTTTCAGGCTATCAGATCTAAGTTGAGTCATATTCTGTAAAGCTACTTCAATGTGTTTAAGCTTTGCTTCGGATACGCTGGAGTGAAAAGATTTAAGTTGACTCCATAGCACAAAAGGGTCATACATGATGGTCATTTCTTTCGTTACACTATCTCTTGAAGTCAACTTATCTCTAGCACGTTCACCGTTTATTCCATCACACTTGTTGAGTATCCAAGTAGTGATCAAAAATTTAACCTTCCTATGTTTCTCCTCAGTAAGAGATTCGTCACGATAATCCTTCACATCTAGATATAATTCATATCCTAATGATTCTACAGCTTCATGCACAAGCAGATGCCAATAATTATAGTTGTCGTCAGTAAGCTCGTTCTTGATAGTGAACTTGCTGAGTGAGGTAGTGGTTCGATGAACAAAGAGTTGGAGAGGAGTTAAGGATGAGTCAGGGTCACCAGAGAGTTCTGATGTCATTCTTGGTGATACGATAGAAGGTAAGACTAGAGATCTGAGACCAGAAGTTCGTTTAACAGTAGAGGTCGAAGAATTTGAGTTGGAGGAGGTTTCAGCTCCGATAGACTCAGCGTCTGTAAGTTGATTGTCTTCTTCTTCAGGTTGCATAAGATTAATAGAGGTCGTCTAAGATTGAGAGTTGATTGAATAATCAGACTCTCGCTACCATGAAAAGATACACGCTTGAAGCAATTCAAGTGCTTAGGTGACAGTGCCGATAAACAGGTTTTCCTGGGGTAATCAGGAATGCGTAAGTATGGGCAACAGGCCACAAAAGCTACGATGAGCTACTAAAAAGATGACAAACCTGGGGTAATCAGGAATGCGTAAGTATGGGCAACAGGCCACAAAAGCTACGATGAGCTACTAAAAAGATGACAAACCTGTGCGCAAGCAACAGGATCACAGTACGGTCAAGTGAGAAGAAAGTGAGTTAAAAACGTATAAGATTCTTTTCGATCATATTAAACTATTCATACCTGGGGTAATCAGGAATGCGTAAGTATGGGCAACAGGCCACAAAAGCTACGATGAGCTACTAAAACGATGACAAACCTAGCGCACCACAACAGTAAGTATAAAAAGACAAAAGAGAGAAGAAGGATAAAATAACACAAACCTGTGCGCAAGCAACAGGATCAAAGTATGGTCAAGTAAGAAAAAGATGAGTTAAAAATGTATACTAGAAAAACGTATAGAATTACCGCCCGGAGAGAGATATCCGCCACCCCCTTATGTTTGGGGTAATACCCGTGAGATACCCGTGAAGTACCGCAAAGTGTAGGCTAATATGGGCCCCGCCGGGCGGTAGACCGGGCAGTAAGAGAGGGCGATATAGCCCCCAATTACATTACCGGGCGATTTAGCCGCTCCTACCAACTTCACCAGAGGGCACCACACGATACTGAAGTTGGCCACTTCAACCAATCTGGCCATCCGTCGTCTAACCACCACCAACGCCAGCCGAACCAACCACCACCGAACCAACCACGACAAAACCAACACTCACGCAATGCAGGGCAACCCACCGTTCAAGGCGAATCAACGCAGGATGACATGCCAAATCCTCATCATCATGGTAAGCCCCTTGCTTCATTGTTCTTGATCGAGATCAGTCTTCTCCCACTCATACCATGCTTCCTCTTTCCGTCTATTCCACAGCCATCCCACACGTGTACTTTCATTTATCTCCATCATCACACGATCACCAACACTCATCATTCGATATCACTGATCTTCATGTCTAAGCAAAACCTGAACGATACGTTTTGATCTTCAAAGGCCTCGAACTCAAACGTCTCAAGCCAAACCAACACGTCACAACCCATTAATCCTCATTCTAACTATTGGATACCAACTCCTGCAGTTGGATATCCAAACCCCTTCTTATTTGTCAACTCAGCCGGAAACGTTGTTCTACCTATCCTATCAAACTCACAGCAAGCACAGCCTGCCTTTATCCCGAATCCTCTTTTTAACGGAACCAATCCTTGTTTGAATCCTTCGACCTCAACGCAAACACAACCTTCACTTCCCAACCCATTAGAAGCCATCAATAACCTTCCTATACTGGCCCCATCTCCCGCCACAGGTATGTATGAATGAATTAAGCAATTTTTCTGATGGTATATTTGATTTTGACTTGTTTCGTTTTTGCCTACCGGTATGTAGTTTCCATCGAGCCAAAAGCAGCGCACGATGAGGACGATAGTATCCTCGATGATGATAGATTGGAGGATGAGCGCGACGACGATTGGCCCCCTATTGGTACGATTGAAACTCTCCAAATGACTTTCCTTCTGATTCTCCAAGCTAACATCGATCATTTAACTTTCTTTAGGGGTTGAACCTGTTCGTAAGATGGAATCTCCTAAGGTCGGCAAGCAATTCATCGAAAAGGAAGCTGGTGTGATGTACATGAACGCCGTTGCAAGACATCAAGGTTATGTGTTATCAATCAAGAGCCATAAGACCGACGCTCACACTCATCAAATCATCCGGACATATTTTGAGTGTTCAAAGGCTGAAAGTCATGTCAAAACGAAAACACCAATTGACCAACCCGGTGGCTCTAAGGAGAATGACGACAAGCTCAAGGTTCGCTCAAGTTCCTCTAAGAAGACCGGATGCAAGTTCGAAATCTCCCTCAATTTTCACTCGCGTAAGGGCAGATGGGTTGTTGTATCTGACGGGGTCAAGAAGCCAGAGAAAAACGTCCACAATC
Source organism: Melampsora occidentalis (assembly GCA_002157085.1). Taxonomy (NCBI): domain Eukaryota; kingdom Fungi; phylum Basidiomycota; class Pucciniomycetes; order Pucciniales; family Melampsoraceae; genus Melampsora; species Melampsora occidentalis. Next base: position 4,019 of record MWRL01022642.1, on the reverse strand, counting down.
ACCCTCCTTTTGGCGAACCCTCTGACAAAAGCCGATATCGACGACTCAGAGCCAAGAACGACGAGAATGTTGCCCTGCTATCTTCAGCAGGATGTCTACCACGTCAAATTCGCTCACTCCTCGACGTACCCAGCGGCTCCAACCCTCTAGTTCGGGACATTTATAATGCTTGTGCACGCCATAAGAAGTGTTGGCTCAATGGAAGAACTCCCATCCAGGGCCTTTTCGATTTAGTTACCGAGCTCAACTGGGCATTTCGCACTGTCACTTCTGGAAACGGTACACTTCAATCTTTTTTTTTCGCCAGTCCTAACGCAATTCGTCTCACTCTCCGGTTCCCTACAGTCCTTGGACTGGACTGCACCTACAAATCCAACCAATTCAACCTGCCACTTCTCCACATCGTCGGCACTACAAACTCACATAAATCATTCACTGTTGCACTCTGCTTCATGCACAGTGAGGTCGAAGACCAATACGAATGGGCTATGCGCCAACTTAAGGACATCATCTTCAATGACAACGTGGATCCTGATCTCAATATTCAAGTAACCAACATCGATGAGCCAGAAACCCAAGTCCTGGACCAACTCCCAGCAACCACCTATATCCGGACTCCGAAAACGTTTGTGACAGATGCCGAACCAGCACTTTACAATGTGATTGCTACCGTGTTCCCTGATTCAATTAATATCCTGTGCATCTGGCACATCAACGAGAACATCAGCAAGAATTGTAAGAAGGCTCTAGGCTCTGAGTGGGACACTTTCATCGCAGCATGGAACACGTTCTGTTTTTCAACTACTCCAGAGGATTACGACACGAATTTGAAGGCCATGACAGCTATAGCTCAAAAGCACGATATCCTCACTTACCTCGAATGCACGTGGCTTCACAGAACAAACAAATTTGTTCAGCTATTCACCTTGTCAACACCCCATTTCAGTAATGCTTCTACCTCTCGAGTGGAAGGGAGCCATTTTGGCCTGAAAACGTTCATTGAAGGCAAGAACAATGATTTCCTCACGTGCTTCAACGCTTTCAAACGCCATGGAGAGCACCAGTACAATGAGATCTCAGTTGCCATTGGAATCGAACGAGGCAAGACACTTCAGGATGTCCCCCAGTTCCTCGAAGAACTTCATGGAACGATTACTCATTTCGCCATCAAGAAGATCAAGGAACAACTCGACCGCCTCTCTCAGCCAGACCACCGGCCTTGCACTGGCACGTTCAGGATCAGCTGGGGATTGCCGTGTTCACACGATATAGCTGCGGAACAAGCAGTTTCTAAGTACCTTTCACTCACCCATGTCCATGACCAATGGCGACTGGTCATGGACATTGCTCCTGAATCTCACGCTGGCCTGATAGCAGCTGCAAGTTCAAAGTTCAAGTCTATCCTGTCACTTCCGGAACATTCACTTCGGAAGATATATGAAGAAATCAATTTGATCAAGACTGGCCGATATGCCCTAGTACCGATACTTCCTCCGATTGTCAAGCTCAACAACAAAGGTCGTCCACGAACTAAAACACCAGCCACCTCTAAACATGGGCGATGGAAATCGAATCATGAAGTCGAGGAGACCAAGAAAAAAAGAGTTAACAAGTGTGGGCTTTGTAGCCAACGTGGTCATTCAAGGACCACCTGTCCTAAATGTTTGGACGAGGTTGATTCTGACGATGAAGATGGCATCTTAGGTCCGGCTTTGAAGAATGACAACGAAAAGCAAGAGGAACAATCAGACGAAGAAAGTGAAGACAGTGAAGGATTTGATCGAGAACATGAATTGAGTGAAGAAATTGATCACAATTCACTTCCGTCTATATCGGTTCCCAAGAGGATTTATAAGTGTAGTAAGTGTGGACTCACAGGCCATAAGGTTAATACTTGTAAACAGGATATTCAGCAAGTGAACAATAACCTGAAGGGTGAGGGTGACCACTCTGACTCACATGATCATGAAGTTGAAATCGAAATCAAGGAAGATGATAGTGATGTCTCAAACTCAACTCATTGGTTCGACTCGGATGATGGCAAGGTTCTGTGTCCATTCTGCGACGAACCAATGCCTTCAACACCTTCGAAGAGATTGTTATTGATGCAGTCTGAACTCCTGGCAATGCCAAACGTTACCAAGGGTATTGGACGTCCAGGAGCAATGTATCTACCTGTGAGTTAATCTACGTTACAAGTTCAATTCAAATCACTGAGTTTTGATTTATCTTGTTCTGTCTCTAGTTCGAGCAAAGAGCGTCATTTTGTCAACTCCACGAAGCCGAGCGCAATGTGATACCTCAGGGTATTAGTCAAGGATGGCCCACATCCATTGACTTCAAAGCTGTTGAAAGGTACGTTTGTGATAAATTCCTGCGATGTAATTTGATGTAGCTCAATGTAACTCGATGAATGTAGCTGACTTTGTTTTGTTTCCTTCAGGCGCATAGAGTCCCATGTCGAAATTCTCTTGAAAATCATAAAGAAGCAGAGCCGATCTTGTTACTTGGACCTTGCGAGAAAGCAATGGAAAGCTGGTGGTCGTAAGATGTTCAGTATGGCAGCAGAATTTGAAGGTTTTGAGGTTGAGCAACCGGGATAGTAAGTCCACCTTTGTAAATTGTCTCACATTCGTGATCATTGACCTTTTAATTTGTCAGCTATGGATACAGGGGATTGGAAGTCATCGTTTCGAAGCTAGAGGCCCTCTTTGTATCAGCCTCGTCAAAACATCCACTCACCAAGGATGATGCAGCCCCACTTTCGCCTGAATGCTTCATTCGACGCATGCTGGTTCCTGAAATCAGCATTTCGTTGATTGGTGAAGATCTTGGTTTGACTCGAAATGATCCAAAGGTCAAAGCAACCCTTGAGGCAAGTCGGGAATATGGTACCATTGTCTTTCCAGTCGAGGTCGAGGACGCGGTGGAGGTCCAGGAGGAGCAAGGCCAACAATCGATCATTCAATTGACAACTAAGGAGAAATTGATGGTTCAACAACTTCCAGCACTTATTTCACCATACGTCAAATCGCTTCATAATCCGCCAGCACTTGGAAATTGTGGTTTCTGGGCAATTGCGGCCTCAATGGATATGTTTTCAGAGGACGCCTACCTGATTGTCCGGAAAAAATTACAAGCTGAACTATCTGCATTCCCCGAAGATCATATCAAATTGATCTCAACCCCCTCCAAACGACCACAACGAAACACAAAGATTCAACAGTCGATGGCAGAGAAGTATGTACAAGAAATTAATGGTTGGCTCGATTATGAGGGGATTTCTTGCACGCAGGAATACTGGTTGAGGATGCCAACCCTAGGTTTCATCATAGCGAGTGCGTTCGACCGACCAGTGATATACTTCACTCCATCCGAAAGCTGCTGTTACAGCTTTTTCCCGTATCGAACCCCTCCTAACAAGCATACTCCTATCGTACTAGCTTTTGTCGACAAGAATCACTTTGTCAGCCTTGGACTTGGGTCTGATCTGGTACCATTTCCAGAGGTGTATGGAAATGTGCGAAACTCGGAGGTTCTCAGCACTACTCACATACCAGAATGGATTGAGGCCTTTCAGCCTCAGCTTGGAATGTGGGGAAAGGTTTAATTTTCTTTCATTATTTTCTTGTTTGTTTTTGAGATGGTTGTCTCGATGTTCTGTCTCTCTCATGTCTTATATCTTGTTCTTGTAACCACTGAGATGGTCTTTGTGTGCACTTAAGTCAATATCAAAAGAGAATTCGATTGAAGCCTAAAAAAGCTGCTGCTCGAGTCTTAGACTACTATACAGTGAAAAGCATGCTTCAAAGCTTTAGTACGCGTGAGAGAGACACGTCTCAACTTGCTTGTCTCAAAGAAAAAGATATAGACTACTAGACAATAATAGACATGACAAGGATTCTCATTGACAAAAACTTGGAAAAACCGGGCAGGAAGCACATTTACCGCCCGGGCGGTATCCGGTGTGGTAATCAAATCCTTATGTGATATAAACCAGCTCACATTTTACTACACCT
>KZ146538.1:3832-16561 GCA_002157085.1 Melampsora occidentalis | reverse complement strand
ACGTGCACACACCAATGAGCTTTGATAGACACCAGAAAGAACCTTCAAAGAGGTCTCCACAACTGGTGCGTCCTGCCCTTGTCAACTGGGATGTTGGCACTCAGTTGAACCAAGCTGCGGACAAAGGATCCCACAAATCCCATAGTCAAATGAACATCCACAAAGGGTGCTCAACACCAATATCAGTCTAGATCCAATCAAAATAGTTTTGGTTTCTTTGGAAAATCTCTGTGTGTGCATGTCAACGTACTACAGGGATATCAACATGGTGATAGGCCAGTTCTGCAATTGCTGTTTCCGGTGTGAATTTCTTTGGATACATGTACTTGCAGCAGGTTCCATTCCAACAAGCTCTCCCTTTGTAGCACAGTCCATGTAGCATGTTTTCAAACAAATCAGGTGATTCATTTGGATCTGGTATAACCACCAAAACACACAAAGCAACCACAGATGGAGTCCAAGGTGCAGAGACCTTGTCATTGATGAGGACCAAATGGTTGTGTGTATTTCCTTGCTTCTGAAAATCAACAGTGTGAACGTAGGAGATGTTGTGACCAAGACACACCCATTTGGAACTGTCCTCATGATGAGCCCAAGTTACCAAAGGTCGACATGTCGGGGGTTGCTGTTGGTGTCATGAGCATGAAGTCCCAAGATCTTCCAAGACCGGCAATCAATAGATCCATATATTACAATTCCTAATGGCAACAACTTGTCATGGCCATTGGAAGCCCAAACCTCATTTGGGCCACCTGCATAATATTGCCGTCTGACAAGTTTGCAAGCAGCTCTCATCAAAACAGCATTTGGGTCCATTGCTTTCAGAACAGCTGCAATCACATCACTACCTTAACAGGAAAGAGTGTAATTACAAAACAAAGAGATATCAACTTCAAAGACTTACCAGTGGATGTGAAGCTGGTGTTCAAGAGCAAGCTTTGCCTCAAGATCGAAATCGCTACGCTATACACAGCTATATGAGAGGTCCTAGATAGTGGCACGTCATACCACTATCTAGGACGCTCGCTACACACCACTATTGTGAGATACTCGCTATGACTTTCCTGCAGTGGTGTGGATCAGTCACTAAAAATCGCTACGATATATGAGCTCTAGCGCTATTATAGCGCCTAGCGCTATCATAGTACACATGTCACATTTTTTAATATAAACAATGAATTTTATTAAAAGGCATGTAATGAAGTAAGAGAAAACATTAACAAAGAACAATTAAATTGAGATACGAGATAATCAGAGTGAAAGCGACAATTTTGAAGTGAACCGTAATCAAGGTGAGTTGAAAAAGTAAGGAAAGTACCAGATTAATAAGAGAAAAAAAACCAATTCAAAGCAAAACTGTGTATTAAGGATAGTGATGAAACTGAAGTTAAACTAGAAGAATGAGTGAAAAAGAAAACAAAAAGTAATAAAAAAAGTAAGAAAAATTATTTGATCGATCATCTTTTCTCCATGTTCTGCACCAACACTGAAGCTTCAGCAAATTCACCAGGAACCTCAATACCTGACTTCAGCCATTCACGGGTTGAAGAGCTTCGCTCAATGCCTCGACTTGACAAAGCTGATTGATCTGATCCGCATACATCCGCTGCTCCCAAAAAGAGCCTCTCGGCGGAACAGGTGGTTGCTGGACAAGCCAAGAAATCTCTAGCCAAGATGGCAAGCACAGGGAATGCACCCTGATTGTCCTAAAAACAAAAAAGATAATGAGAAACATGTTAATCAACAGTAATATGAAAGAAAAGAAAGAGAGATATTAAGTACCTTCCACCACGATAGAATTGAGCCTCCACTAAGGGGAAATTTTCCAGACATGTAACCCTCAATCTCTTGAACAGTTTCATTCTCGGTTTCCAAGGGGAGCGAACCAAAGACATTGTAATCTTCATCGTTTACAGTGATATCTTGCTGTTTGGAGGAGGCGGTGATGGGCTTAGAAACTTGATAAAGATTAGAATAAATACCCATTTGTTGTTCTAAGATTTGCTGAGCACGACAGACAGTTGATGGATGATATAGTTCTAAGAATTTCATTCGAAGACGGGGGTTGAGAAGAGTGGCCATGATGATCGCATCACATTTGAGAGCTTCCTTTTTGTATGTTCGAAGCTGATTGATCATGACCAATATCATCTTCTTGAGACTGTTGTATGGTGAACCCAACATCAGTTTCTCAAGCGTGGTTCTGACACGGTGGTAGTCAAGTAGGACAATTGCTGCATTTGGGTGATCGCCCTCCACTCGGGATGTGGCACAAGCGATTACCTGAAAAAGGAAGCATAGTTAGTTGTTGATCAGAAACTTGAAGGCTAATGAGTAGATAAAGAGAAATGACAAACATCCATCACCTCATTCAATGCTGAGATACACAACCATTCAGATTTCAAAATCAATATCTCTTCAAAGTAACCCTCTTCATCGTTTGCTAACATTTGGTTGATGACCTGTAAGTGGAAAGTTTGGTTAACAACATCAAGACACTGCAAAAAGATGGGAAATCTAACCTCAGCACCTTCCACCATGATTGATCGGCTTTGGTGGAGTCCATTCCATTTACTAGATATACCTAGAATTGGACAACATATCTTTTGACCCAGCTCCTTGGCACAATTACGAAACTCAAGACGGCGAGATGGACGGCGGGCAATAAGTCGGCTGACTCGATCAACCTAAATAACCCCAATTGATTTCAGATCATAGAAAGATAAGAGAGAAAGAAATATATAGAAAGAAATATAAAAAGTAATGAAATATAAGAAGGAAGTGATTGGCTTACCTTCTTGATTGCTTGGATCACAAGATCTGGCTTGGATTTGGATGAACCAACAAAAGAACTCGAGAGATGAGACGATTCATCATCACCCCCCTCCCACTCACTCTCAGATTGACAGTCGCGGACCTCCGCTTCACTTTCATCATCTGAATTATCCGATTCAAAATCATCTACTTCAGCATTAACATCGCCTGTTCCATCATTCAAAGTAATCGATGGGGTGGGGATGTTGAAAGGGGGTTGAGTTGTTGGTTTGGTGTGACTTGAATCAATGCCGATTGAAGCTAGGCCATGCTTCACAAGCAAAGCTAGCTTGTGGGCATAGCACCAAAGGTGCATGCGACTAGCTTCCCAATCAAGACTAGGGGTGGCGCCTAGAAATTGTTTTCTCAATTCAAAAGCAAGTGTTTGATTGTTTGATCCCGAATCTGTAGTTTGAGCTAACATGTAGATAAACAAGCCATGTCAGCACCAAATCACAAAAAGGGGAAGACAAATTTGAAAAGTATATTTATCTTAGTGTGTAGACCATGCTTGATGAGGAATCTGGCCACAGGTCGGGCCAGTAAAACACCAGCATGGTTCCATGCTGCCAATTTGAGAGACAAATGAACCGTTTTGAACTCCCAGTTGCTGTTGATGAATGTGACGTTCATTCCTATGAAAGCGTGTCGGCTCCGACGGGTGGTCCAGCCGTCATGAATCAGACAAAACTTGCTGGTGTTGTCCTAGATGAGAGTTGGATATGGAATGAGAGTCGGAGAAATAATAAGAGTGAGAAAAAGAAAATAAAAAGAATGACAGGAAAATGATACATTAAGACGAACCTTTATCATTTGAATGATTGTGTTTTGCATTCATGCATATAAGCGTTTGGAAGTATTTGCTGCCCAAACTGACGATCGAACGGCAGCATTAACATTTGAGAGTCTGAAAGCAGCCCGCAGGGCAACATCTTGGAAACAAGCCCATGGGAGAGCCTGTCGGACTACCCAGATCACCAACACGAGATTAAGGAGATCAACACTAAATCGATCCCTTGAGACAAACAAATCAAGCAGCCCAGATAGTTGCTCTCGAGTGTGTTTTGCTGCTCCTCCCATGAAGGTGGAAGGTTCATCCCAGCAGCTTTTGCTTCGGATCTTCTTGGGCAAGCAGGTCGTCCTTTGCATCCATCCCGGTGTCCGTAAAGGTTGTAGTAACTGGTCAAACCTTTGAGAAAACGTCCACGACACCATCAGCACCTATACATCCTGGGATCGCCAGAGCTCTAATAAAGAAAAATATCAGTTTTGAAACTTGAACCACAAAAAAACAAAAAAACACACCTGGCCTTGTGGATAGATAGGAGGGTGAAAATACTTAAGAAGCTCCTGGACACGGGCTAGTTGTGCTGCCCTGATACCAGTGCCGGGCCTGCGGGGGATGACCTCATCTTCAGAGTCTTGATCAAGGTCAATGCACTCAGGGACAGTCTTGATCTAGGATGAAACATAGGAGTATATCAATAACTTTAAGTAGAAGCATATATTATCAAGCAAGATTTTTTTTTTAAAAAATACTGACATGAGTTTTACGGGCCCTTTTGCCACTCTTTGTAGTCGGCTGTTGACTGGCCTTCCTCAGGCTTTGCGTGCTGCAGCCTGGTGATGGTGAGGCTGACGGTTCTTGCTGATTGGCGGTTGCAACGGGGTCATTGGATGGGGAAAACAGAGAGCCGGGTTCAGCAAGAACAGGAGTCCTAGGTCGGAGTGACCGAACCGAGGGAGAAACAGGAGGAGCGATAGATGGGGGAGCTAGACTAATACGAGAGTTTGATCAAATGGGCCGATCAGTAACATTCAAGGTGCTCTGACCAGTGTTTGAAGAAACTGGTTGATGCATCAGGGGTATTAATTTTTAATAAAGGTAACTGAAAAGGTTGGAATTGACAAAATGATCGAATAAGGAACGTATCCACGGTCGTCAATAATGACACTGGATGTGGGAAATCGAACGACTCACCAGCAAGTGAACTTCATCTCTTTATATCATTTTGACTCAGTACTCACCTTGGTATCTGCTCACATGTGAACTTGTGGTTCCCATTCAAGATGAGGTTTGTAAACCACTGGTTGGCCGTTTGATTTGTGGGCAAGAGAGATGAGGTGGTCTGTGGGTGGTTTGATGTGATGAGTCTGAGTAGGAAAGTGTTGAATCAAAGTATGATCACGTTGAATCCAAGGATGAAATGAGTTGATTTTGGTGGAGATGATTTGAATCCGATTCCCAGTATAGAACGAGTTGATTCGGCCTGATTCCCAATGAAAGTGAAGAGAAGGGTGGTTAATTGGCTGATGTCAAAGAGGCCGGCTTGTTTGGACACCTGGTATGTAATACCTAGATACAGGTAGTGGTTGCTATGTGTACCACTGTATGTGTGGACCAGCTACCAAAATGCTTGAGCGCAGTGAATCTACCGCTATAGGATTCTTGGTCTTTCGGATAGGGCTGTGCCGGGACCACTATGAGATTTTCTTGACTTTGGAAGTGTAGTGCCTCAGCGCTTCCGCAGCACTACCACTATCTTCTGCGGTGCGGTTTTGATCTTGTTTGCCTTCACACTCCTGATTCCAAGGGCACCTCCATACTCATGCTGGAGCTCTTGGATCTTGCCACCACAATCAGCATAAGTAACTAAACCCAAGTCAAGATCATCCTTTCGACAGTGAAGATTGAGTTTCTTCTTGTATTGAGCTAGGATGGAACGGGTGATGATAATGTTATCTTCATTTTTGAGTGAAATGAGAACTCGCTTTTGATCCAGAGATTTTTTGTACTTGTCTAACCCTGCATCCTGTACTACCTCCACATCATAATTTCCCTGTTGCTTTAAATTCCATTCTCTGATCTGTCTCCTGACTGTTCTGACACAGACTCAAGTGTTGTGCCTTCGCCATACAGTGTCAGAAATAGTTTGTGCTGGCCAGTTGTTGGCCACAGCGTCTTCAACCAGGGGTTGCAAGACTTCATCAGAGATTTTGGCAGGCATGTTGGACAGGTGGATTTGGTGATTGATGTGTAAGTGAAGGTCAAAAGAAGCTAACTTAATCAAGATGAAGTGAACAGAATTTAAGGAACTAGTTTTGTTGTTGTGAAAGTTATAAGAAAGTATCTCAATCAAGACAAAGTAAACAGAATATAAAATCAACAGGCATTTTATGTGTTGTGGGCTTTGAAAGTCATAAGACAGTGACTGAATCAAGATGAAGTAAATAGAATGTAAGAGTAGAAGGCTTGTTTATGGTTTGAGGGCTGAAATTTACCAAATCAAGACAAAGTAAATATAATATGAGAGTAAAGGATTTTTTTATGTTTTGAGGACTTTGTTAATTATAAGAAAGTGACTGAATCAAGATAGAGTAAACAGAATACAGCTGTTCATGAAATTAATGGCATGCTCAAAATTTTTTGTGCATTTTCAGTTGCCACACCACCAAATCATACAGCAAATACAGCGCTGTATGGGTGGTCCAACTCGGCCCTAGCCGGCTTCTACCTAGGCTGCATTCCTACTTTTGGACCCATAGTCCATCCTGCTGTTCGGCAGGGCAATTCATTCCTGACCCAGAACAAACACAACACCACAGCATCTGGCTTATCAAGCATCCTCAAGCTTCACAAACTCCGCCACCACAATTGACAAAGGCCAACCGGCCTTTGTCTTATTTGGTTCACTGTTCATCTACCCACCACATCCGACAAGCCAAGATAAGTCTGGCACCTCTGTCAAAGGACCTTTCCAATCACCAACAGCATCCATAAAGCCGCACTAGGTCTTTGATTTTTCCACCCACAGCTTGATCAATCACCTGTTTCCCATAAAATGCTGGTATCAATATGATTTGGACCCCATCAGACTGCTAGACTGAATTGTAGTTCCTACCCAACATCACTTTTGATATGCCCAACAGAAAAATCTCACGCCCGCCTCTGTTAGTTTTGTTTACCCTCTTCCCAATAAACATTTTTTCTCATCCCTAACCCTTGCTGGATTGTGCTGACTAAATGATATCTAATTGGCTTTTAACCAGGGATTGCAGTGGCGGTATTGAGCACATGTCCTGAGTTTTACGTAATTGGAGTTACCAGGGACTTCTGGCTCCTGGAAACACCTGAACCGCTCAGCTTTTCCCCGCTTTCAAGGCAAAATTTTGTAGCGCGGTGATTTTGCGCTGCATTTAGCTCAGCCAGCGCTCCGCTTTCAAAAGAGGAGCGCTACATACGAAAGGCGGCAGGGCGGCTCTCCTGAACCGCTTTTGCTACGCTTTGTCGATTTCTCAGCTGAGGCAGCGGCACGGTGCAGTCTTTTATTCACATTTTTTTTATTAACTATGCACACGAAAAAAAAGATATATACAAAATATATAAGAGGACTTCGAGACATGTAAGGCATACTAAATGAAACGCGTAAAGAGTGACTTGAAAAGATATTAGACGACAAATTTGAGAGAATTGGAAACTAAAAACAACCATAAGGACCGACTTGAAAGGTTAATAAGATGAGAGAAAAAAATAATAGAAAAACATAACCGGGGTCAAAATGTACATTGACCCCATTATAAACTATCAAATAAATTGAATCAAGGTAAACGAGTGATAACATAAGGCAAAAACATCAGTGAGACTAGCAGATGATAACAAGAGAAGCAGGTCAATTCACGAGAGAATAAAGGGCTGGATGATAATGTAAAAACAAATTAATCAATGACTATGATGTTTTTCTTCTTCTTTGAGTGTGTTTCAAAGGAAGAAAGGTAACTGAGAGCTTCAGATAACTTGTCATTTGTTGGAATCCCAGCTCTCAACCATTCCCGCGTCCCTACGGATCGCGAGATTGTTTTTGGTTTCAAAGAACCTCGTCCTGGAACTGCGATGTCAGCTGCCAAAGAGAACGTTCATTCCACGCAACACGACACAGCCAAAATCGAGAGCGCACCAACGAAGCAATCCCTGCAGTTATTCTACCTGCACGATCTGCGACAACTATGGGAAATCTCTGTATTGTCACAGAGAGATATTCTTTTGAAAATTGGGACAAAAAGGGAATTTGAGTAACTCACCGCAGTTACGACAGATTTCAATTTGAGATTCTCCAATTTTCAACAACCTTCATGGATCTACAGGAAGGCACGTCAAACGGCGGCTGTTAATGCCCTTCAATAGGTGCAAGTTGTTTATCATTACTATTTTGCACATTGTGCACTGTTATGTGTGGGCGCCGGTAACATTTACTCGCCAATAATACCTCCTTTGCCGACATCACATTCATCATGTTGAGGTTTATACATGTTACCCGCAATAAGGCATCTTTTTTGTTTTATTGTCTTAGTGCATCCAATGTATCTTAGACAAAATATCCACCATGGAATGCACACATTGTTTGACCCAATCACCTTTAATATAACATGCTTTCCTTTCCATACGGCTACGTTGGGTGTGTTAGGGATAGGCAACAAGGATCCCTTGCTAGATAACCTTTTTTGTGTCAAACTGGGCATTTGACAGTGTGGATACCTCGCAAAGGCGGATGACCGCGCATCAGGTTGCACACAGGCCCACCAGCAAGGACTCTTGCACTGTGCTGGGGAGATCAGTGACTTTAATCATTCTTGCCGCTCTGACTTGAGGATTGACTCCCCTTGTTACTTCCCTCAAAGTTGTCAAATGTTGTAGTTGTCTGTTATTGTTACTTGCAGACTTTGTATCTTGCCTTTGGTCTTTTCCCTTGAAGCTGCTCCATGGCATCGTTGTGCCCAAGCAAACCACGACAAACTCCTAACTCCCACCCCGATGGTGACTACACGTACACGGCCAACAACCCACCACCACTGCCAAACTCTATAAAGCATGAACACACTAGTCGCAAGGACTTTCCCCTCATTGCCAACATTCATGATTGGTTACCCTTCCCGCTTGTTTATCTTGCACCGCCCACTGCTGGGTATGACTTCAATCCAGCTTCAAATCGTTACGTCCAAGATTGCACTCGATCTCCACCCTGGTTTGTCAAACCTGCTTTTCGGTGCACACTCCCTCAAAAAGATGGTATTGTTGATGATGTTGTCTTTGCCATGAAGGCTTCATCCCCTTGGGTATATCAAGGCCAGCGACCCAACGGATCTCTTCATTTACCTACTGGGGTACTCGAGGCTGTTCACGGCCCCAACCATTCTAAGACTGGACCCAAGCGACACCACAAGTGGACTCAGACCTACCTGTGTACCTCCCACGGTAACCCATCATCTCAAGTCAAAGCTGCAAAGACCGACGCTACACGCCAATCCTCTGGCACGAATCGCGTGATGTGTCCGGCCAAGTTCTTCATCCGCAAGACACTCGATGGATTTTACAAATTCGAGTGGTTTTGGATCCATCAAAATCACAATCCATTTTCTATTGAAGACATGCGTAACAAGCGCTTACCGGATGTTGTCAACAAGTGGCTCACCGACAAGGTCCTTGAAGGACTTCAGTGGCCTTCAATCAAAATTTTGAATCGTTGCAAAGACCTATTCCCTGTTTGTTTTGTTTATGTTTTTCTGGCGTTGTTTCCTTTCACTGATTGATCACACCTTCATCCAGGACAAAGACAATCCTCTAGGTGCTGTTCCCAAAGCTTTTAACATTTCTCCTCAGCATGTCTGCAACCGCATTCGCCAACATGCAATTGCTATCACCAAACTTGCCAAATGCCCACTCGCCTCCGTTGAAGCTTGGATTGACCGGCTCTCTGAACGTGGATGGCATACCTATAAAGATATACGGTTCACACACAAGCGTGTTCAAATCGGATTCTTCTCTCCTTGGTAACATCAACAGCTTCTCAAACACGGCGGCAATGTTATATGTTTTGATTCTACACACAAAGTGTGTTCCCCTATTGAGATACCTGAGTGGCCCCAAATCAAGCTCACCCTCATCACACTGGTCATACGGAATCCCGTGACGGGCAGCTGCACTCCTGTGGCTTGGTTCCTAATGTCTGATGAACAAACGTACATTATTGCTACTGTACTGTTTGTTTCGGACTCTGACTTCAACGTTTTGTAGAGAAACCATTACTCAATTCCTAACATGGCTTAAAACTGACTACCAGGTGTCACTCAAGGCGTTCATGACCAATTGTGCACCCCAGTTCAAGAAGGCCATTCTTAACACCTACCAAGGCACTTCAAATCCCCCCAAGCACTACTTCTGTCTTTTCCACGTCTCGCGCGCTGTACGGGCAAAAGCAATGAAGTTGGTAAGCAACCTGTTCTCACTGCTTTTACCTCTCTTACATTACACTAATTCACCACACAACTTCAGTTACCAGAGGAGCCAGCCCAACAGATGCACCTGGACGCTATGGAAGTCATTCACGCACGCCGTTGGCAGGATCGCTGGCAGGGGTTCACGCGGGACTACAAAGATCAATGTCCTATCTTTGTTAAGTACTTCAAAGATCAGTGGGCTTTGCAAGCCAAAAACTTCATGCTGTCGGAGCGTTTGGTTCCACTCCAAGGAATTCACACTAACAACTTCAATGAATCCTACCACCAAGTCTTGAAGTTCAACTTCCTGAACCCTCTCTCTGTCCTACGCATCGATGACGTCATCCATATCCTTGTTGAAGATGTTGAGCCCGAATACCGTCAACTGGCTATAACTACAACACTTGGCTTCTGAAAACAGCGCACTTCAAAGTTCCAAAACTTTGCCAAAGGCCTTGCTGATACATACACGGACACAGAGCTAGCTTATTTAGGTGTCATAGTCTGGCCTTTAAATCCTACCACCGTAAGTGCGTCGGCTTTGCTTTTCCTCATTTCCCATTTCTAACTTTTTTTCATCACTTCAGCACATCATGGGCAGTTTCACCCGACCTAGGATGATTGAATACCACCTTACTGTAACGCCACCATCGCACGGCAAAGTAGGATTGGTTAATAACTGCACGTGTCCACACTTGGCCCAACACAAATACGCCTGCAAACATATGTACGTTCTTGCTTGACAGTTGAAGCACAACATCTGTGAAACGGCGGTTCAGCAGCTAGACAACGGTATCCCGCCCTTTCCACCCCTCAAGCTTACCACTCCCATTGGCGACGTCGTGCAATTGGAGCGTGAAGACTCTAGCACTTCCTTTTCATCTCATACGTCTTCCTTTTCTGAACAACCAAACATGTCCCTCCGTCCTGATTACAACCAACCAATCCCCATATCCCCTGACACTCCTCATACTCCTTAACCTCCTCCTTTTTATCGTACCACCTCCGGCATGGTTTGTACCCCTTCCTTGATTGGCTTAGCAGACGCCAACACACGGTATGCAATCACGCAACCGGCTCCTTACCCGCCTCAATGGCACTCCAATTTCACTCGCCCGGCTCCTAACACACTGCATCTTGTTGGGCCATCCAATGTCTCTGACCGACATCTTCCTGAGCCGCGTCCCGTTTGACACCATCATCATACATCCACTTCTTACATGGATGACCTTCTACACGATCCCCAAGCTCTCCACTCGACACCACCCTTAGGTTTTCTGAACAGCCCTCTTCCTAACCCGTTGCCTTTGCCCACTCCCCATGTTAACGACTTGACCTTCTTGCCTCCAGCACCCAAACCTTGCGGTGTTTTGGCCCACTCTACTCCTCCTCCCAGTTTGCCTCCCGCCCGTCACCTCCATGCTATTCCTACACCCCGCCAGCATCACATCACCNNGGCTGGGTACACCCAGCGGGACCGCAGTGAGAGTGTTCATACAACATACACTACGAACTCCAATTCTCAGTCACATCCATCGCTCTACGTACCATGCGAATCAGGCAGCGCCACCCCTTTTCCTCCTGCCAACTTCTCACCCATTCCCCAACAGGCATCTGAAGCCCATCTAAACCGGTCTGACAACCCCATTCCTAACTATTGGTCTTGCCCCTCCTCTCCCATGCAGCCTCCTCCACCTCCACCTACCCAGTACCAATTCCAACCGCCGGATCCAGAAACCATTGATTTGCGTTTGTACCGACTCGTCCCTCCCCCCAGCACCCCCCCTGTCAATTGACCCCGCTTCCCCAGTTTCCTTGCGTCACCAACCCCTGTAAACGCCTCTCAACTCTCCGAACTTTTTGACGCATTCGACAACTCCGCTGGTAATGCTCCTGAATCCCGTGATTCCGCAAAGTCTCCATTTCAATCGGACGTTGTACATCAACCATTCCTCACTTCTAATCATGCCTATCAACCGTACGTCTTGTCCTGCCCGCTGTATCCGTTCATAACCAAACATGTGATTTGTTATATGTTCTCATGTAGTGCCGTGAAACCTACCGATTCGTCTTGCACTGTCCCACATCCCCGAGACGCCAGCAAGGAGCTCAAGAAAATGGCCCTCAAGGACCTCAATAACTACGCCACCCTCACTTATCAATTACACAAAGAGTACTCCTCTGACAACGTTATCACCCATGGCACACTGAAGGCAATCAAGCGTGCGACAGACGCCGTGAAAGCTGGCTATTACAAGGCTCTCGCTTTGTACGGTAAGGACCAAAACAAACGCCAACGCCAGGCTTAGGTCTCCCATTTCATTTCTTGCACATTTGTCTCTATGCTCTGACTTCCTCCCCATCACAACACTATTGATGTTAGATTAATGTGATCCTATTATTCCTTCGCATCATCAGCCATTGATTCCGTCTTCCGTGCCTCAATTGTATACTTCACACTTTGTCTTTCTGACTACAGTCATTTACCCATTATTCGTCAACATCTCGCTCTCTTATCCGACCTTGCTTTTGTTTACCTTTTTTGACTATATATGCTAATGCGATCCTCACCAACATTCTCGTGATCTTTGTGCGTTGTATGTTACTTTCATGTTTCATTAACACAATTTACTATGATAGTAG
>KZ146529.1:9540-20464 GCA_002157085.1 Melampsora occidentalis | reverse complement strand
TCAGCTCCGGTCAGATCTCAAAAAAACCTCAAATTCCGACATTTTTCATCAGAAACCTCCCAAAAAGCCAGAGGGAGGATTCGGGGCAGTATCCGGCCCCTCGGGGCACAATCACGGGGCTGGAGTACTACCAACCACATTTACCGGATCTCAAAAGCATGAATAAGCATAGAGATGCTTTTTGTTTGGCAAATGGTTCAATAAGGAATTTAATTTCATAAGCCGTGTGAAGTTGTAGAGACAAGAAAAAGAAAAAACAATAGGTTGACTATTCATTATCTTCATCAGCAATCGACTTTGATTTTTTTTTCTCTTTGTTGTACCTTTGAATGAGCTTGTCGATATCAATTGTTTGTAACATCTCAATTATAATTTTTGGTAACGAGTAACATCCTTCAGCAACTAATGCGAAGTTTGAACCATTGGACGGCTTGAAGACATAGACAATATCCGGGGCATCCAAGAGGGCATAGGTCCAGGAATCTGGAGCATTCCTTTTAGTAGCGAGTGCCACTGGAAGCCCTTCCTCATAATATAATACTTGCACACCGACATGTGATATCTTCTTTCTTGATGTAGCACTCGTAACAAAAGCATGTTTTCCGGCTACATGCTCATAGACAACTATAGTGCGGCCAAGATGCAATGTCTATTTACATGAATTGTCAGTAATTGCTTCCTACAGATCTTCACACGAAAAGAAATACATACATCGTTTTTGATAAATATGAGGAGTTTACCGGGCTCAATCGGATTCTCAACTCCAATTGTGCCTGCATGGAATAACTGCTGCAAGTCCAAAGCTCGATCTGTCGTGGTGTTGGTGATTATCCCCGCCAGATTGATCTTTACATGCATGTTCCACCTGTGCCGACGTGTGGCACCAGCTGGAGTTCCAGAGAAAGTCTTCATAAAGACTGCTATGGCCTTTGAGCAAACACTTGGTTTCATGCCACCATCATTTGTAGTTGAGTTGAGCTCAGGGATGAGGTCATCACGGTTGGTCAGCATCCGATCATTACCTTTATTCTTGGAAACTTGACTATCGTGACTTGTTCGTATCTTCATGATGTTCTTGTGGTGAAGTTTTTCACCATCGATCAGGCTCAAGGCTTTTTCACTTGCTGTTGAGTCTTGAACTTTGGTGTTGGGAGGCTCGTCTGTTTTGTGAGAGATGAGTCAGTTTACATACTTACTTTATTGCTGGTTAAGGTGTACATACCGCTAGAGTTGAGAAGGTTAGAGATTGACATCGCAGCATTCTGAACTACGTCATGCTCATGAGTGTTGGGTACTTTATTGAGCATGAGATTGAGAGCATTCTGCTCTTTTGTTAATATCGCTGCCGTTTCAAAAGCCTCATCCTCAGGAAATTCCCCCATTTCAAAGCCATATTTTATTTGATAGTCTTTGGCAGCACTAGTTGAAATATCTGCAAGATGTAGAGAATCATCAGCCTCACAATCAGAAGATATGGAAATCTATTTTCTTAGAATTACTTACCTGGGGAGCTTTCTTGAACTTTCTCAACAGTTGATCTGACAATCTCCTCTACATCATCTTCTA
The DNA here is from genome assembly GCA_002157085.1 of Melampsora occidentalis. Classification (NCBI taxonomy): domain Eukaryota; kingdom Fungi; phylum Basidiomycota; class Pucciniomycetes; order Pucciniales; family Melampsoraceae; genus Melampsora; species Melampsora occidentalis. The sequence goes on along the minus strand of KZ146529.1, from coordinate 18,898 downwards.
ACTCTTCAAGATCATTTCCAACCATCCCACAATATTCTGCCAAACTAAGAGCGCGTTTCTTGGCGATGTCAAGATCTTCTGATATCTGTTTATCCGACGGAAAGTCACGCAGATGATCAAGGTTGTTGAGATTTTCTTCATTCAAAGAGATCTGATACCCCGCATGTAAGTGCTCTGATTGTGGCATTTTCATTCTACCACTCATGATGCTCTTGACCACTGCAATAATCTTTGGCATCATGAGGCGGGCATCGAGAACACTGAAATTGGGAAAGATGACACGCATCCACCCAAAGATGTGTTCACAAGCTTCTGTTCCGTGTTTCCATGGACAAAAAGGGAAATCACCGTAATAATCTCGATGTGAGATGATCAGCGCCAGGAATGATTCGGCCAGACTCGAAAAAATCTTGAAGCTTGCATGAGAAATTCCATTGAGATTGAAGCTCATCAAACCATTTGTTTCCCGTTGACGCTTGAGAAGATGAGCTTTCCACAACCGTAAGAAGAAGCCAGCGGTCCAAACAGCTCTGATACGTTCACAATGGCCAATTGTTTTGTTTAACCAAGCATCACAAAGCTCGCCGATGATGTAAAGATATATAGTTAATCCAGAACAGTCTGGTAGTGCCAGCGTAACGGCCACAGTTTGAGAGCAGAAAGTCCTCAGAGCCCGTCCATCGTCTTGTTTATCGCAGTCGAACACATCCTTTGTAAGGAGCGGGCTGTTTGGTGTCTGTAAAACCTGGGAAAGATCCTGGAGAGAAACGACATATTTGCCTAAAGTTATCAAGCGTGATCCGGATAATAGTTGATTTGCACCGGTCTTCCTAGCATGTTTAGGATCTTGTAAGGTCACGATTGGAAGCAGTGGGTTGCCCAAGAGTGGGACTTTGATGTGTACATTAAGCTTGTCGTTTGAATAAGTCAAGAATCGAATGGCCATTTGATTCAGTTTAGCCTGAGCAGCGAGTTCATTTGCAGCTCCATCTGCACCAATTGATAATACATTGATACCAGCAGCTTGACTCATCTTGATGACTGTATTGTGGAGTGTTGCAATTTCATCGCCTCCTTCATTGGATCGACTAGCTAACAAAGCAACCACTAGAGTTGGTATATTTGGCAGAGGAACCTGCATTGTGTAAACTCGAATCTAATAATTAAATAGATACCATGAATCAGTGGACATAATAGTATGTTGTTTTTATAAACACTTACTTTTGAGCATAAACTGTTTTCATTCTTGATTTTCTCGAGTAATCCTTGCAGTTCATTTGGACTATTAAATGGTATGTCGCCTCCTTGTGCTCCGACAATAAATCCACGATGATGACGAAGGGTTTGGACACAAACCGTCTGATCTGAGCCAACTGTAACAGGACCTGAGTATCCGAGCTCAGAGAGGATTGCACCTGCACGATCGAAATTTCCTTGAGCCATTCCATCTTCTATCTCACTCTTACTTTTTGCCCGATCCAGTCTTTGACATCGTAATGTTTTTCCAACGAAATTCTTAGTGACAACCTTAAGGGAACTCTTGCTCATCGCACCCAAAGTGGTGAGGCAATCATTAAGATGATCATCAATTCGCATCCCTCGGAGAGATTTTCCTGCCTCCTCACGCTCGGCACGTATAGAACATCCCATTATCATGCCTTTCATTGCTTCACGATTTTGAAAAAGTCCCTTGTTAGCCATGAGTGATAGCTTCTGGAGAAAATCACCAAAGTCGCCACCAGTCGAGGATTCGAGTGAAGTTGAAAGAATATCGACCTCTGAGTACTTTCTCCTAAGAGTATGGTGTGTATCGATGAGCAGCAAGGCACGAGGTGTAAATTTGAACTTGTCTTCATCAGCATACTTATGATTAATAGCTGAGACCACACTGTCAACCTCTTTCAAATCAAGACATGGTTTACAAGTTTGAGAAGGGTCTTTTTTGTGTCGTTTGAAAGTCTTCTTGCAAGCTTTCGAGTAGATGGCATTCCGGTCACCGTTTCGCTTGACCACCCAAGTTCCACGTGCATCCATTGTTGCAATAAGTTGAGCTTTTTGCACTGAGGTGAGATCATTCTCGCGGAGATCAGGTCCAAAAAGCTCTTTGCGGAGGCTGTGCCGGTCGATACCGCGGTAGATTGTACAAGTGCTTTCCATGAATTGTGCGATTGTCTGAGTGGCTCGAGGGCGAACCCAGGTTTCATCTGTAAGACCTAAACAAACAGTATTGATGATGTTCTTGTTGACAGGTTGAAGGGCAGGGTCTTTGACAAAGTAGGTGCTCAAAAGTGTGTTGGTTCTCAAACTAGCCGTCATGTTCTTACACATAGCTGGCAATAAAAAAATGCCAAGCATATCAGCATTGGTTCAACAATTATTGATGGGAAAGAGCAAAAAAACCTACCACTTTTCCAGTGAGTTTGTGCACCTTCACTTCGTCCTTGATGCAGAGTAACTGGCGCTGCACCACAGTGACATCTGAAAATCTTGCCCTTTTCGTGGGGCTCGACCTTGCAACGTATGCAAGGCTGGTCTGGTTTTGAAAGAGGACATCGATCGATCGTGTTTTGTTTCTTTGACTTTTTGTTTTTTTTCGATCCTTTAAGATTGCTTTTAACAAATACAACCTCATCGTCAGATGAGATTAAGATTGAAGTAGATCCACCGGCTACTTGATGTGGTCGTTTGGACGGAGGCTTAGGCTCCTCGGAAACTGCAGCATTGAGATCAACAGTTGGGTTTGATACGATTCGACGCTTAACTCCAGTCAAGCGGTTTGGCAAGGCTTGATCCGATTGAGGTTCATGTTGAAGAGATCCGTGCAGTTCTGATGGAGATGAAATAAGAATAATCAGACCTGATTGGCCTGTGAAGCATGGCCAATAAATATATTCAAGATACGTGATACACTTACCCTTAACTTTGCTACAAATGCGCTCAAATTTGAGCTTCACCAACCGATCTGATGTGGAATCAAAGTTGCCTTTTTTTTGCATTTTTTTCTCTTTGTCTTCTGGTGAATCCCACGAGGGGTGCTTGCGCGCCTTATTGACCCAGTCAATCACCAAAGAAATCCCTTCAGGACCTTTTAAGATGTGCTTGTGACCATCATCTCGACCAAACAACGCGTCAAGTTTTCGATTGGCTGTCATCCACATACCGTCGTCCACATCATCCTCGTCTACATCTGGAGGGTTGGAAAATTTTTTGTAGATTTCATCGTCGTATGTGGCAGTTGGGATGTTTGGAGACGATTCAACAAGGCATAAGGCCTGTTTCATGACATCATTGAGCAATGGCATATTGACTTGTGGTATGTTGTGTTTGGATGATATATGTGTAAATTAAGCTGATTTAAGTTTTGATCGAGGTGTAGTGGTAAACTGGTGGTAAGATGTAATGGTGAAACGTTGTAGGGCCTCAGTCTGCCTCAGTTCACGATCTGGAACTGAGCTCTAGCCCTAACCCGAGACCAGCCATCTCCGTCTTAGACCGGGTAGGACCGGGTCAGCCACCTGAGTTTTTTCCGCGAAATGCCCCTAAATTAGCCAAAATTCTGACATTTTTCGTCAGAAACATTTTGGCAAAAAGCCAAATTCCGACAGTTTTCATGGGAAACATCGGTGAAATCCTGGGTGAAATCCCGACATTTTTCGTCAGAAACCTCAATAGGAGCTTTCCTGGGTCCTGTTCTGATTCCCGCGATTATAAGTAAGTACGAAATGCAATTTACCCATCGAATTCGAAATTGATGAAATCCAGATTGTAAAAATCAAATCGAATCAAGATTTATGAACATGGATGGATGTCCCAAATGAATGAAGAAAGTTTAATTCCAAAGAGAATAAAAAAAACCTCAGACTTTCTAATTTCTTCTTAGGAAATCCCAGAATTTAGGTAAATTGAACAAGAAGGAGAAGAAATTAAAATTTCCGAATTTTAAAGTTAAATGAGAGTTGCTGCACGGTACATATGTACTTATATTCGATTTCTTATCTTGTGAAGTTATCCTTTTATAAAAAAGCCTCTGTGTTTAGGAAATCCTTCATTTGTTTACTTACCTTTACTTACCCATTCGATCGATCGAGTCTCAACTTTTGTAGAAGTGGTTTTCAAAGTGAGTTTTCAAGATTGGATCTTTCTTTTTGGTTTTGATGATGATAGTTATCTCACGAATTTGATTTGATTGATTGGATTGGATTGATTTGATTTGATTGATTGGTTGATTATGCTCAGCTATTGTCAAGATGATGATGATGAGTAATGATAGTCTTGATGGAAAGATTTATAAAAAGGTAAAGAAAGAATGTTAGTAGAATTCATCAGTTTTGATTGATTATGATGATTTGAAATCAGACAACCTATTTTTAAGATGTTTGAGAGTCAGAGTTGATGACGAATGAGATAAAGTTAACTTACACTCAACTTCTTTTGGGATTGTTTTTTTTTTATTTTTTTATTTTAAATTCCTTTCAAATTTCTTTACGAATCGATTTTAACTCAGCAACAACAGCAACAGCTCAATCAGAAAGAATTTCAATTTCAATAGAACATCATCCTCAACAACCAGAACAACCACCATCACATTCACATTCACATTCACCACCACACCAATTTCAATTTCAACCATCATCATCATCAACTACTACTACTATTATCACCAAACCACCATCATATTCAAAACCACAATCAAGTCAATCATCTACATCTTCATCTTTACCTTCACCTATTCAAATCAGAAAGTTTCAATCTCAATCAGCTTTAACTCAATCACCTTCAAGTTCACCTTCACCTTCACCATCTTCTATCAATCTACAATTGCCTTCTCTAAACTCAATCCCATCCCTAACCTTACCATTACCTTCACCTTCTTCTTCACCTCATCCACCTGGTTTCTTCTCTAAATCTACTTCTAAAGCTAAACGATTATCTTCATTAGTCCTCTCTTCTGCTTCATCTAATTCTTCTAATAGGTCTCAATCTATCTCTTCTATTTCAATTTCAAATCCTACTATCATCAATACTACTAATCAAAATCTAATGCACTTATCTGATTTAAATCATCATCATCATCATCATCCACCATCAACAGCACCTCCACCAGTTTAGTCTCTCTCTCTCTTTTCAATCTAACTTTTATTACCAAACAAACTAACGATTGTTTTATTCTTTTCATTTCAGCCTATCAATACTTCATTACCACTCGAATCATCAAGACCTTCAATCAGCAATGTAACCATCATCCCATCCTCATCCCAATCATTCTCATCAATCTCAACTGCCCCAGCCCAACCCAACCCACACAATCCAGGTTTAATTCCCATAGATTTTGATGAAGGAGTGCTAAGAACGTTATGTAATTTAGAGTGTGGATTACCATTAATATTAGATAGATTGAAACAAGCCATCGGATCGGCAAGAGAAGTCTCGACCTTTTTAAAGAAAAAATCTCAACTAGAAGAAGAGTATGGACAAAAACTGAGTCGATTGGCCAGGAGTACATTAGAAGTTTATAATCATTCAGGTGGTGAAGTTAAAGCTGGAACATTTTCAAACCAATTCAGGAATTTCTTATTTGTTCATGAAAAGCTTGGATTAGAGAGGATAGAACACTCAGTTAAGGTGGGAACCGTATCGGATGAATTATCGAATGTGGCAAAGGAAGTGGAAAGGGTTAGGAAAGCTAATAAGGATGTAGGATGTAGGTTAGAGAAATCGGTCACTGAAGCCGAAGGAGCAGCTGAGAAGGCTAAGATGAAATTCGAGTTGACGGCTGAAGAGTTGGAAAAGACCTTAGTTGCTAAGAACGGAGGAGGGAATGAGATGATGGGATCTCATGCGTTTTCGTCCAATAGTGGATCATCAGGTGGTGGGGGTGGTCAGTTGATGACTAAAGCGATTTCGAAATTCACCACCAAGTCATCGAAGTCTCCAGGACAGCTGGCTAGGCAGGAGGAAGAGATGAGGGCGAAGATGTCGAATGCTTCGGACCTTTATCGGGCTCAGATCTTGGCTACTCAACAAGTTCGGCAAGAGTATTTCAACTTACAATTACCAAGGATCTTACGAGTACGTGATGTCTTTCTTTGAGAAAAAAAAACGCTCGAAGTGAATTTCTGAAACTGATTTTATTTAATGCTTTGCGGTTTGTATAGACACTTAAAGAACATTCAGATGAAATCGATCTAGGAATCCAATACTACCTAACAAACTATGTCACCCAAACCGAATCAATCGTCTTAAACGAAGCCTTAGCCATCTCAAACCTTCCATCCCCCGACGAACCGATCCATCAATCCTTATCCTCCCAAATCAAATCCATCGACAACCGACTAGATTTCAAAGATTACATGGCTCATTATGCAGCCCACTTCAACCAAACCCACTTAACTTCCACAACGAACCTGAACTCGGCTTTCCCGCTCTTACAACCCACCAACTTGATGACGACCAATTCGCCTAAAGCCTCACTCGAGATCGACCCGAACAAATCCTTCGGGGTCGATCTGGCCCTTCAGTTATCTAAACAGAATGCCGGAGGGAAGAATGGTGGAAGTAATGTGCCGAGGATTTTGGAGAAGTGTGTGCAGGCTATCGAGATGGCTGGAGGCTTGGAATTGGTGGGGGTTTATAGACTTTCGGGAACGACTTCTAAGATTGCTAAATTGAAATCTAAACTTGATTCTGGTTTGTCTTTTTTTCTTTCTTTCTTTGGTTTTGATAGCTATCTTTTGGGGATTGATTTGGGGTGGGTTTTTTCTTGGTTTCTTTTTTAGATATCGAAGGGGTTAAGTTGGATGTGAATATTGAAAACGTTTCTGAATTGAATGATTTGACGGGAGCTTTGAAGCTTTGGTTAAGAGAATTGCCGGAACCTTTATTGACTTGGAACCTTTATCCTGGTTTTATTGAAGCGGGTCGTACGTTTTTGTTTTTCTTAACTTCTTTGGATGGTTTGGTTTTGGTTTTCGGACCAAAAGGAAAAGAAATGAGAGGTTTGATCGTGTTTTGGTGTTTTTTTTCGTAGGGATTGAGAATGATCGGTTAAGACATATTAGGTTGCATGAAAGAGTTAATGAATTACCTGATCCTAACTATGCAACGTTGAAATACTTGATGGGACATTTAGACAAGTTGAGTTCTTCTCCTTCTTATGCATGCAAAGAAAAAAAATCGGATTCTAAAAGGGAATCCAAATGAAATATAGAGTTAGAAGAAATGAATCGATTAATTCGATGAGTTCGTCAAACTTGGCCGTTATCTTTGGTCCTACTCTCTTATCTCCTCCTAAATCAAGATCTTCAAATCCTCAAGACCTTAGTCTTGATCCTACTCATTCGAATGGCAATCCGGGGAATAGTAATGCGCTTTTGGAGATGAGCGCTCAGTGTAGAGCGATTGAAACGATTTTAGAACATTATAGAGAAAGTTTGTGGGATTTTTTTTTGATTAAGATTTCCTTTTTGTGATTTGATCTTCGTTTTAAAGAAGTGATTGGTTGATGAGGGTTTTTCTTTTTTTTGGTTTAGTTTTTGTGGAAGAAGATGATGAGGATGAGAATAGGGTTGAAGAGAATGAATTGGATCATAGGAGTGGAATGGGAATGGGAATGAATGGTGTTACTAGTGAAGATCGAAGAGGTAGTTTGGATCATCATCATTCACATTCTCAGTATCATCAATCACATTCTAATCAACAACAACATCATCATGCTCATCAACAACATTCTCATCAGATTTCTATATGAAATTATGGAACTTGATTTTTGAAAGGTTTTGAAGTTTTCTTGATTATGTGATAGTGAATCACCCTACATTCTCATCCTTACATATGGATTTCTGTTTCGTTTCCTATGAGAAGAGATTCTTTTTCTTATGGTATTTGGCTATTTATGGGTTTGTGCCTTTATGTTTTTGGTTTGGTTTTGGTTTTGGTTTTTTCTTTTGTGTGTTTGGTTTGGTTTGGTTTGATTTTTTTGAGCACAAAGAAAATGTTTGAAGTTAATGGACATTATCAAAGTAATTGCTTTCTTTTTTGTTGATCATACACAAGAGATAAGGTTTTTTTGTTTTTGTTTTTTTATGTTAAAGTTTCTTTCCTTTTTCAATTGTATGAATAAATATTGATTTGAAGAAAAATTGGTTTTATATATTTTGTTTGCAAAGAAGAAAAAAATGAAATTTCGTTGACTTGTCAATCGTCTTTGTATGACATTGACGGTGTGGTTTTTTCCATTTCAAACAAAGTAAGAATAAGACAAAGGTTTTTGATGAGAAGTTTGAGATTTTTCAAGTCTTATTTTTTTACTCTAGCATGGTAAAATCAAATGATACTTTTTTCACATCTTGTAATTCTTATTTTTATCTTCACACTTGGTCATTAGTTTTGGAGAAGATTTGTATCATTAACTGCATTTCACTTTAATCAACATCACAATCTCCATCATAATGTAAAATACTAACATATCATCCAAATAAGTTCAGTTCATCGAGAAAATTTAAAGTTTAAATCAATTTCTCAGTCTTGCTAAGGCCTCTTGCTGACATCTTCTTGCTAACATTTTCTCACCATTTGGTTAAGAGGATTCAACTTGGGCCAGATGGGTGGTTCTTTTTGGAAGAGTTTTTCAACTGTGCCAGGACAAAGACCTCAAAAGATACAGATTGAGAAACAAGAGAGTCTCCTTTGATTGGCTCTCTTCTAGCATTCTATATAGAGTGTAGGAGTGATTGTTTCATACATGCTGAAAAAGTTCAACATGATCAGCTTTGTGTTTTCTTTCAGAAAAACTTGTATGGAGCTTGAAGGCTACCTATGGCAATGCAACCCAACAATTCATCTCTGTACAACACTCTTTGGCCCTGGGATGTGAGCTTAGAGAAGTTTGAGGATCTACATCATTTTGTTTTGAGAGACAAAGAAATCTCAGAGAGAGTCTTGATGATGAAAAAAATACTTGAGTTCATTGGATCTTCAGATTTCTTAAAGCTATATCAAAGCTCAGGTCTTACATGGCATTGGCTTTCTTGTAATTAACCAAGGCTCATCCTAGATTGAAGTTACTTCTCTATGTATAATTTGCACTGAACTTGACTTGTACTTCAGCTCTTTTTTTCTGTTGTGATTCCAAAAAACCAATCATTCAAAAGATCTACTTGTGATACTATGAGGTGTCCTCATGAGATCCAGAAAGTTTCAATATGCCCTATGTAATTTAAAGTCCAGGGAAGTTTTGGTTTTCATTTTCAGCATATTGATATTACATCCAGCCCAGGAAAACAAAATAAAGCTGGGTGGAGGATTCTTTAGCACCATGCAAGTTTTTGTGTAGTATGTCAATGTGCACACACAAAGATTT
>KZ146523.1:0-11663 GCA_002157085.1 Melampsora occidentalis | reverse complement strand
AGGTTAGCTCAAAGGTTTGCGTACCTTATCGAGTGTGGAGAAGAGTGCTTACCGTTAGCACTATTTTGTTCAGATCATACGGTGTTCTTCGACATTTACAAATATGACATTCATTCTCATGATAATCAAATAATTTGATAGTGCCATCACCAAGATTCTGCCACCACTCATCGACCTCTCAAATATACCTCCAGTGTGGGGGGTGAAGCTACCCCACCAAGTGGGCCACGTCCACAACAAATTAACAAATTTTTGATGATAACTGCACAGTGATAGAATGTGTTCAGTTGATTGACGTAGAACCTCAAGTTGTCTGAATAATGCACCAAACAAATCTCAAGTCAGTATTTGCTACAATTTAGTGATGTAATCCACACTTACATACCCTTGTACTGAGTCATTCGGAATATGTTTCTCAGGCGTCCAAACTTGTGTTCAACAGCAATTTGAACACTTGCCATGACCTGATTGAACCTTGCTTGATCAGGACCAAGATTGATACCTGGATATGGGGTCAGCATCACAGCCGAGTTTTGATAACCTTGGTCTCCATAAAGCATCATTTGACGTCCTTCAAATCCTTTCGCATCTTGCTCTAATACCTCGCTTAAGCCCGACATCCGTAAGATAGCAGTGTCGTGACAAGACCCAATGTATGCTTCGGTTAGATCGGCAGTTATACCACTTGTTAGCGCACAAAACAGCCATATCATCAGCCAAAGCAATTACCATACATATCAAGGAAAACACTCACTCGGGCGTTACCACAGCCTGAAATTTCAGGCTGTGAACACGTTTATGACAATTATAAAATTGTCGTTGGTTATACTTCGGTCGTGCAATGCGCCACACTGTACCTTATAGGCAGACCAGCAGTCAGCACAGTAAGATGAAATTGGCCAGGGTTGTCCAGATCTACTCACCATCGAGAAACCCAACACAATTGTCCATCGGACAATTCTTCTGCTCCACCAGACTGGCAGNAAGCTTCCAATACATCAGGCGGATAACGTCGGGCTGACCATCTCAACAGAGTCCCCCAGTTCTCGTATATCCAATCTTGAACCCAGCGACATATCCGACCAATTATGGAAGTCTCGCGGCCAAAGACTTGAGATAAATCAAAATATTGAGAAGGGGTCGCCAGACGTGCCAGATAGATTGCCAGAGCAGTTGTACCTTCTTCTCGAGCGCGGTTCGGTAGTACAATTGCATTGGGAAACCCACCCCAGTGGTGGATCTCCAATATCTCGACTGGGTAGAACCTAGTAGTGAGCTTGCATATTTGTGGATGCCATGTCTCGATTTTGACCCGGCTGTGATAAGTCGGGTAGTGGGTCACCTCCAAGTAGTTCCATGTGGTTCAAGTACTGAAGTATTTCACGAAGTTCCTCGAGTTCGTAAAGATACCACCAGGCAAGCATGAGCGACGAGTTAGCCAAAGCGGGAGACCTACGGATCGGGAGTCCGTTTACCTGGAAGAGTAAGGAATTGGTGTCCATGGAGTCGAGATTCGAGATGCCGAGTATGAAGCTGAAGGAGTGGAAGGGGTGAGGTTAGAGGTGAAAAGATGATGGGTAGCAGACAGATCGCTATGGCGAATTCAAGATGCCATCGGTTGTAATAACCAAATCAGGACGAAAATTCATTGGAAGGAACATTCCAAACGGGCCATGGGTTTAGATAGGTCAGCATGTGACACCCGGCAGTATGTTACTCGAACTCGAATGAAACTCACTCGAGCTTACATGAAGTTGCGCGCCGATCTCAAATCCTAAATCCACTCTAAAGCTGGACATTGGGATAAAATCGGTCACACTTGCGCCTGGACCTTAATGAAATGATAGCACTGAAAATACCGGTAATCCTGTTGCTCGTCGATCTGAGGCCAGATCTTTCCGGATGATCAGACGAGAGTAAGCTTCTGATGATTTGATCGGAAARAATTACCTAGCGTTCTTACTTATGAATATCGCACCATCTGTAATTTTAGTGGCCAGCAGACTGACGGGACAACAACCGGAACTTGCCATTAAACAAGAACATTTTACTCGCAACTTACATAATCTTTATCGAGACCTGTTTGGGGGCCGGGCTGGATTTTTTCATCTCAATCTGTTCTGTGTAACGACTCTTCTTGACGAAAATTTGTTCACATTCCAGCTAGCTGGGTCTTTGTAGTCTGTTTATACTATAGTTCTTTTCTCGTTTTGAGGCGCTCAATTTGAATGGATTCATCTAATCATGACTTCATCTTGACGTCTAAATCCTTATCAATTCACATATATACAAGACTTCTGAAGTGAAAAAAGGGTTGAGCAGATGATGTGAACTGCTTTGAGTTTCCGTTCTGATACGAGTCTATCAATTCTCATGACTTGAAAATCCCACTATGTACCGTAAATTATGCAATCCGTAAGCGTGTAACTCATCGAATTTGAAGACTGGTGCTGAAATTTCAAAGGCTTTGACACTAGCCACTATATATAATCTTTTAAGGGCGCGCCGTTGACCGATAAGAGAAAGTTGAAACCTTTGCAAACTTGCAATTTTCTTTTTCAGAGCAGTCATTCTGTGTCACAACCCTTCATGTTCTGAATTATATGCCAATTTTAGGTAGTCTGGGTAGAGATCTCGAAGCTCTAATTGGTAAACTGTGCTTTAAGATACTCTGGGCCGTTTGGATTTGATTATTGATAGCTCGAGAGAGAGGCCAAAGAGCTTGATGAGCAACGAGCACACAAATCCGGTCATCTGGTAATAGCACAGATACTCAACGGTGGCGAACATTAAGTTAGATGGTGATGCTCAAAACCCAGTGTTCATCGTTTTAATGGACAGGAACTGAATGGAAAGTTGAGCTTGAAGAACCCAACAGAAACCGTTTCGATGTATTTGGGTAGTTGCTGTCTTGAGTCTTGATATGTTGATATATATGGTTACAATGGTGGTGGTGTCAGTGATATCTTATCAGATGAACGCTTAAAGTTCCTTTGAAACCACTTCATCATCATCATATCACTCTTCCTCTAATATCTATGCACGCATACATCCACCGATCATACATATCCACTTCTCCACCATCTGATTCTGGGGATCTTGAAGTTAATACGTAACAGATATCACTTCAGTTCTTTCCGTTCTCAACCCTTGCAGCCGGTATTGAAAACCAATTGCTTAAGAAAGAATGACAAAGTTTGGTTCGAATATCACTAATCCGAAATGGAGAAAAGTTGATGATGACCTCATGAAAGGAGATTGAGAATTGAAGTTGCAATGTAGTGGTTGAGTTATATCAATTTCGTTTTAAAGTAACATCAAATCTCAACCTGCCTTAATCGTTCGATTGGCAATGAATGGTATATTACCCTTCCTTACTTTACTGATTTCCTTTTGTCTAAGCTTTCCCCTTTGCTTGCCTCTCCCCTTTCATACAACTTGAATATGAACCTTTCTTTTGAACCTCAGCTTGAAGTTGTTACAGTTAACTGCTTAACTTTCATATCTTGTTTGTTTCTATTTCTATTTCTTCAATTGATATTCGAATAAACTCAGCTTCATCTGAGTTATTGTATTCCTCACTCAAATTCGAATAAGCAATCACTTCACCTTTTTCCTAAGCCATTTACTGTTTTTTAAATCCCTTCATCCTCCTTCAAACGGAACCAATCTCTTTCCCTTCTTCCGGAAAAAGGAAATCATCTACTTCTTCCATCGAGATCACGCTGACCATTTCCAGTAATTGTCCTAGCCAATATCATATTCATCACCCTGTCCTGAATCTGATTACATCGACTAACGAGCTTCATAACCTCAATTTTCTCAGAACTATCTATCCTCATAAACAATCTCTTGAAAGAGAGGCCGTCAAGATGCCTTCATCACGAATCACAACTAAACGACTTCATATCCTATATACAGCTCCACTTCTACTTGGCTTGGGTTGTTTTTTCTTAATCTGGATTCCAATCTTTGGCCTAGTACCATGGAAATTAAAGTCTTCAACTGTTTTGATCATCGAACACCTCAATCCTTCAAATGATTCGAATAATTCTACCGATCTTTCAATCTCAATGATGGCTCCAACTCTTTATTTCGGACTTTTAGGTAAACCTTCTCATCAACCTATTTCTCTCTGTCTCTGTCTCTACCTTTTGATTTCTTATCTTACAAATACTTGTTTTCTTCTATCCTTTTCATCAATCATCTATTATAGGTTCATGTTACCAACAAAACAAAAGCTCTTCCCTAGAATGTACAAAACTATCATTCCCAGCCGATTATACCACAACAATCTCTCGAGCTGGTTCAATAGTAAACTCAGAACACCTACAAATCTCAATGCCAGATTTACCTCCTGTGTTTGGTGTTTGGGCTTTAATCTCTCTTTTGGCTTGCTTTTGTCATTTGATGGGTAGTTTACCTTTATACTTTTTTAATCAATTGAACCATTGGAGGTTTATTAGTAAACCTTTCTTTTCGGCTTCACTTTGGATCCTTGGAATCGGTTGGGCTTTTGGTTTTTCTGCTGTACTTTCTCTTGCTTGTTTTGTAAGTCGTCTCTCTCTCTCTCTCTGTACCTTTACTTGATCTTGTAAAACACTCCACTAACACTAACCTCAACATTTTTTTTCTCATCTCTTTGGATTTTGATGGTTTTTTTTTGGTGTAGATCCAAGGATTCGGTGATGAATACGTTCGATTCTCATCTTTATTTATCTTAAATTCGGCCAATTCAGGAGAAATCTTTTACTTTTTCACTCCTGCAATGTTTTTTCAAATCTTAATCATTTTATCTTTATTGGTTTCAATCGAAAACGCTCCTACAAAAAATAAAGAAGCTTTTGCTGATTCTTGGTCTAATCATATGGGCATTCATTCACCTTAAATACAACACTTAAAAAACCTTTCTTTTTCTGTTTTTTTTGTTTGGTTTTGTTCTTCATATTCATCTTTGGGATTTTTGGTTCTCATCGTTTTCTTTCGTGCTCTTGGAAGTTTGTGTATTTGCTTAAGGATTTTAGTTTTTGTTAGATACCAAGTCGGTTTGTAAAGGTTTTTGATTTTCTGATTAGTTATTTAACCTACTTATCATCGTCTTACTTCTCTATTTCTTTTCCGATTCTTTGCAATCTGGTTGTATTCAAATGTTTTGTCAGGTCTTGAGTCAATTGAAACTTGAAAGACCTTGCGTTGGGACTTAAGATGCTTGAGGTGCTTCGAAAAAGAAGGAAAGTGACGTGTCGAAGTTTCAATGCATACTACATAGTACTACGAATCTCTGTTCATTTGTGTGAGATCACCTGTGTTGGAAGATACGATCCAGTGATTCGTACTTAAAGTTACATCGCATGTTTCATTTTGAGCCAAGCCGGCTCAATCCCATTTTGGTTGGGCTTGCTGAACAGCCTGGGAATCTTCCAACGCACATTCTGTTCAAGAAACAGCCGTACTTCCTCTATCAACGATTTTAGCCACTGAAGCTCAATCTCAATATATGGGCTAACTGGACGCCCTACATACTTTGTCTGCGGCCTCTACCCATTTGTTTTCATAGGCATTCGAACAGAGTCTTACCACATGTCTGAATATAAGAAGTCACCCCCAAACAAGAATTGCATATGCCTGAGTACACACTGGAGATGAAAAAGAAAAGTCATAGAAGCTGAGGAATTATGGATCTGTTCGGATCATCATCTAAATGCCTCAAGTCTGGATCATGCATCTATGGCCGCATCCAAAGAGGCTCTGACTGATAGAGACAGTCAAGTGGTCTGGATCCACAAAACTCCTTGTTCAACGGAAATGGATTGTCTCAAACATGGCTTTTCAAATCTTTGTACAACTTTCTGACTCGTCCACCTTCCGAAGCCATTGACGTCCCTTTTGATGGCACATCAAGCCAACCCCGCATCTTTCATCGCCTGGTAACAAGTGAGGTGGCGAACACGTAATTGTAAGTGAACTCAAACCCATAGTTTGTGAGATATGACAAAAAAAGGAGCAACACATACCTTTGACATCAAAGCTCCGAGTTTGGCTGGCGAGTCACTGACAACTGCACCTGCGTCTTCTAATGCCTTCACCTTATCCTCTGCTTTACCCTTTCCACCACTGATGATAGCACCTGCATGTCCCATTCTACGACCCGGAGGTGCAGTTCGGCCAGCAATAAAGCTGATCACTGGCTTTGGTACTGCTCGTGTCTTGTTGTACTGTTTCAAGAACTCAGCTGCCTCTTCCTCCATTGAGCCTCCAATCTCACCAATCAACACGATACCTGCTCACTCAGAAAAGATAGCATCAGAAGAAGCTCTGTGCAAAGAGAGCCACATACAACCCACCCTTTGTGGCATCATCCTCCATGAACGCTTTCAGAACATCAATATGCTGAGTTCCTGGGAATGGGTCACCTCCGATCCCTACGCAAAGTGTCTGACCTAGTCCGACCTTTGTAGTTTGGTCAACAGCCTCGTAAGTGAGAGTACCAGATCGGGAAACAACACCTGACGAAAAGATGTAATCAATGAGTACAAGATACCGAGTTAGATTCACTGGCACAATCACCTACCTATACATCCAGGCGAGAAGATGTTGGACGGCATGATGCCAATTTTGCATCCACCACCGACATCAGGTGACATGATTCCAGGACAGTTAGGGCCCACAAGTCTCGACTTGCTCTGGCTCTTCAACACTTGTGCGATCTATGAGAATTTGTTGTGTTAGACAGATTGGACTGAGGGAGTCGCAAAGTTAGGATCTGGTCCCTTGAAGAACATGTACACACACCCTGACTTCATCCTGCTGAGGGATACCCTCAGTGATACATACGATCAAACCAATCTCATTCTCAACTGCTTCAATCACTGCATCTGCCGCAAAAGGTGGTGGTACGTAGATTACTGTTGCGTCGGGCCTAGTTTCTCGCACAGCCTATAAAGTAAAGTATGACTCAGTAAGACCAATATCAAATGAAGTGAAACGGGTTTTCTACAAAACAGGCGCATCGTGCTTACACCTTTAACGCTTCCGAAAACAGGAAGTCCTAGATGATGTTGACCAGCTTTCTTGGGGGACACACCACCTACGAACTTCGTACCGTAATCAAGGGCTTCCTTACAATGATATGTAGCCTGATAATTTGTGCAAAAGCAACTCATGAGCAAAACAACAAGGTTGATGATCGTAAAAATCAAGTATCAGGTATCTCACTGTTTTCCCAGTAAACCCTTGGCAGATGACCTGTTGGAATACATATCGAATAAGAACACAGTCATGCATCAGTCCTCTAAATCTAGCCGAGCAGACGGATCATGACCGGTTAAAGTTGACCTTTGTATTTTTGTGGATTCTGAGATTCGGGATAGAAAGGTCGTATGGGCTGTTGACTTTGGTACTGGTGATAAACTGTCTAGTCTGTTCAATCGACTGGCGACTGAAGACTAGAAAACAAACAACCAATCCGATCTCCTTCAATCATCATAAGTTGGGTGGTAAGATGTGAGTAAGATCGGTAACCTTTTGAACAAGTTCGAGGGTTGAGAATCATCCTTCTTCTGATGGCTGTTTCGATGAGGTGTAGTTCAAGTAAAGTTGATGATTGAAGATGCTGAGGCGAAAGATTTCTGAGGGCCAATTGATCGAGTTTGATGAAATCGGAAGTTTGAGGGTCACAGTGACAGAAGCTTATCCAGGTCACGTGTAAACTGACCTGTCACACCTTCACATCTTCAATCAGGTAGTGGGCGCGGATTTCCCAAAGAGAGGCGCGCCCAGGCGCAGAATCCTTCGTCTGGGACGCGCCCAAATAGCAGGGGGCGTGTGGGCGCGCCTTTTGAACAAAAAAACATGAAAAACATAAAAAAATCTTCCCCAAAATAGCAAAAAAGGCAGCCACATTTCTGAAATAATAATGAGAGAATGTTTCCGTTCAAGAGCCTTTTTAGGATGTCGGGACTCAGATGAGCAACCGATGGTAAAAACATCCCGAGTGGAGCGATCATCTTTAGGACTTTCTCCCGCTTAAAATTTAAACATCTCAGAATGACAATGTTATAGGCTTCCTCTAGCCCAAGATTAGGCCCAAGAAGACCTTCTAGCTTCAAATTATCCTAGTCTTGCGTATGGGCGCGCCACCCCCTGTTTCCAGAAAAATTTGGCGCGCCTGACGCGTCCGGGCGGGCGCGCCCCTTGACGCGCCAAACGTGCCGCGCCCACCACCTGAATCTTCAACCTTTCACATGTCTCAAGCTTGCTGCCTCAAGTGATTTAAAATCATGAAATGTGGAACAACAAAACTTACAAATACAACAGTATACAGCGCTTCAAGAATTCTTTGGTTTTTTTGGAGATGTATTTTTTTAGTTTGTTTTGTCCAAAACAAGGAAAAACCCCATTTTGCAAACTAACACTGGAGCAAAGATTGAGTCACATTTTGATATGTGAGAAATGTGTTGATTAAAGTCACGTATGGCACGCACATCCGCAGTGACTCCGGCGTGACTGCGGCTGTGTAAGCACATCGTGACATTGACCAACTAATGTCTCACATATCAAAATGTGACTTTATTTTCACCCCAGTGTAAGGTTTGCTGCATATGCACCCGTTGGCACACATGCGGCGGGGAACTGTCAGACTTCTCTTTGATCAACCATAGTATCACCTGTGGGGCCGTGTGATTTTGATAAGGTAAGTTTGCCCTCCCACCCAGCATATGCTTTGGATTCCTACATATGCCCCAATCAAACCAATTCCCCCTCCAATTTCCCTCTCCATCCATCTTGGTTTTCCTCATTTCAATCCTCCCGCCATTGGTCTAATCCGTGAGTCCCTTGTTTTTTTCCCGCTTTTTTGATTCTCAGCAAATTTTATGTGTTCTTGGATCTGCAGGACATGCCGGTCAATCTATACAGCACTGATATCAAGGTAGTTGTTGTTCAAAGGATGTTGCGTGGAATGCTATTCCACAACATTGTCCGGACCCTAGGTGTCAATGTTTCCCTCACCACAGTTTGTCAATGGTTTGACCTGTACAAAACTTCTTGCGCTGTGATCACCAATCCTGTGAATCACATGGCCTCGGGACGGACCACTACTTTGGACAATCACAAGTGTGGATTTGTACTTGACGCCCTTTGACTTGATCCCACACTTTACCTTGATGAACTCCAAAGAAGGATCCACAAAACACACGGCCCCCAAGTTTTTCTGCAAACTCTCTCAACTGAGCTCAAAAATTGTCTCAAGTGGACTTGCAAGCAAGCTTGCACTGTTCATCCCAATCAGTCAGCTGCTGCTTGTGGTGCTTATATGCATGTGGTCCATGGAATTGAACCTTGATGCCTGGTGTTCACAGGTGCGTGTCTTTTGCAGTTCTATGCAGAAATCAGATGGTACTAATACTAATACTGACGTCTTCCCTCTGTATTGTAGATGAATCCTCAATCAGCAAACACCGGCTTTATCGTGATTTTGCTCGAGCACCAATTGGTAAACGCACCATCAGGCTCAAACAACCCACTCAAGCTACCTGGTGGTCAGTCTTGCCTGCCATCTCAATGGATGGGGTATTGGCTGTTGACATCAAACAAGGTGGTTACTCTAGGGCTGATTTCAAAGGCTTTTTGGAAACCCATTTGGTAAGTGTCATCATTTCTATGATGCCTTGGTTAATCATTACTGATGTTGTTGAACACAGTTGCCTGCCATGAATCCGTTCCCTGCTTGGAACAGTGTTCTTGTCATGGACAATGCACCAATTCATCACGGTGGTTGCGTTGAAGAACTTTGTGCTGCAGCAGGGGTCCGACTAATCTACCTCTCACCTTACAGTCCTGATTTGAATCCGATTGAGAAAGGTTTCTCATGTCTCAAGTCAAATTTGTGTTGCACTCAAGTAATCCAACACACGCTGAATGCTGATGAAGAGAGAGCTTGCCTCTTTTTTGCATGTATTGATGTTTTCATGACTGTAATGTGCAAGAGCCTTTTCAAGGGCTGTAGCTATTTATGATTTTAAGAGTTGTTGTGGTTTTCTGGCCTTGGTTCTATACTGTACTCTACTTTACTTATTTTGTGTCAGCGTACAAAGAATTGATTGATTTTTGGCTATCTTACTGATTCAATCAATGTGATTGATGACTTACACTTTGAGGAATTCAATCCAAAATTAAAATCATCCAATTCAAATTGGATCCTCTGGTATGAATTCAAACAAGAGCTTTCTGGATCATAGAACTCATCTTATATTCCTGACCTTTGATCATTTAAAACAAGATCTCTCCAAGGTTAACTGCTCCAATTGATCTGATCGACACGAACCATCACATTGGTGGCTCTGCTTTAAAGACAAGACCCTTGTATCATGTTGCCTCAATCTTTGGCAATTGGAATGGATACTCTTGCATCAACATCAATTCTTTTGAAATCGGAACAGAGGCTGTCTCTCACATCCAGCTTGGAGATTTGAAGGAAGCACTTGAGACTGTATCAATAATAGATTAGAATATGAAATAGACATCTCCACCCAGGGGTTGACCTCCTGTCTCATGACTGGATGAACACAATCCAAAGACGTGGGACACTCCCATTAAATATATCATGCTCTTATCACACCGCGGGAAATGTACTGTTGCATCATGTGATACGACAGTCGGACGTGTAACAACGTGTAACTCATACAGTCCCAGCGACAGATAGATTCTGTACAGCAACAGCTGCTTTGAGATTGCAACAGCTGTCTCATAATACGAGTGGTGCTGCGACTCCAACCATCCACCGTCAATTCCTTTTATGTTTTACTCACCCTCAATGCTCAAAGGAACAGGTTCAAAAGAACCCATCCCTTGTGAACACTCTTAATACACAACCAATCCACCCACAGCTTGGGCACAAAGCCGATACTCTATTCTCAAAATACCCAGCCTAAGACCAAATCGGTGATCCTCCACTTCCCACTCCCAAACGATCATGCCACGATCATGCCACGATGTACATACAATCACTTCAAAGGGATCTTGCTTCAAAGGACCTAACACAAAACTGAAATTTCTCGAAGGTTCTACCTTTGAATAGGAACTCCCGGCAGATGCTGAACAATTTTCTTCAAGTTATTGGGTCAGATTCAGGGGTCAGCATACATAAAGATTCAGATCCAGCCGAATATAAAACAGGCCCACTCTTCATGAAAAGTTTGCCCTCCATCCGCTTCAATTCGTATAAGTTCTTCCAAATCCTTGCTACATATAAACCGTAACTGACTTGCAATATCTCCTGTATCTCCAAGGCTTTTCATTGAACCTACTTGATCTCACTATATCATCATCTATCCTCACTTTTAAACGTTCACCTAAACTCACAATGCAATCCCAAAATGCTGATTCAATGGAAGGTGTGACTCTTGACCCCAACCCCACCCCAACTCCCAACCCTACCAGCACACCTGATGACTTGAGTAGTTTGATTACCAACGCTTTGAAGCAACAAGCTAGTCAGTTTGAAGCCATAATCGGAGGCCTTCAAACTCAAATCAGTGACCTCGGCATCAAGAAGACCTCCACCAGCACAAAGGCAAAGGCGGCCAGCAAGTCGCGACCTTCTGTTGGTTCAGATTGCTACTTGACTCCGCCAGCTGCTTGCAGGGCTCCGCGCATCTCCACCA
>KZ146518.1:0-14064 GCA_002157085.1 Melampsora occidentalis | reverse complement strand
AAGATTCATCATTTTGTAAGAAATCATTGCTTCTTTTATAACAAAAAATGTATGCGTGAGTTTGCCTTTGTAAAACCCTGGGCTGGTTTTGTAGCTTATTGCCTTGGTGGTTATTCTAGTCCAGGTCCATGTAAATGCGTAATGAAACCTGGATTAGATGGCAAGGTATATTTCTGGCACCTGTGACGTACAGACAGCCCCAACTCGCTCCGGGTAGAAGTATGCATACACAAGTCGGATTGGCTCCGTATTCACTGCATGCAGACCTGGCAGACAAGACAGACAATTATTTTTTGTCAGGATTTATTCCTCCTCTTGTAGCTAGTGATAATGCATGGTATTTCCAACTCAAAACAGACCTCAAAATCATCTTGAGAATTTTTTGAAAATTCAGGTCAAAAAAAGTTCAAATTTGCAAGTCAGCAGACATGTCTTTGTTTCTCCCTAGAGCAGACATGTGTTCAATCCTCAAACAGACTTGTCTGCATAATGTACAGACATGTCTTTGTTTCTCCCTAGAGCAGACATGTCTGCAACCCTTGAACAGACATGTCTGCATCTCTATCAAACCAGACTTGTCTGGGCCTTCCAGGCATGCAACACAGACATGTCTTCGTCTTGGAAATATTTCTCCAAGTCCTTTTTTTGATGACATGTCCGCATATACAGCCTAAGCTCCACTCCCGTCCCTCACCATACAAGACCATACACATCATTATCACTGCATCCAGTCGATCAAACACAACCACCAAACAAACTGATCTTCGACGTTATAGGTCCAGAATAAGACCAACTGGAATCTTCATTTTTAGGCACTCACCCTGAGTCTTGTCCGTCCATCACTCAATTCAACTGTCGTGCACTCCAACACATCTCACACATCATGGCTGAATCTACAGACGTCAAAGGCCTCTACAGAAAGCCAGAGAGGAAGAAGGCTCGCAAGAATATCAGTTGTTCTGCACAGCAACAGGCTGAGATGGAAAACTGGACAAAAAATGGCAAACACCAAGGATCGAAGCACTTCACACAGCCTTAAAACCCAAACCAGCCAATCCACCAGCGCAGGATATTCCCGCTCCCGACCTCGCATATCTTCTTGATCTGCGTCTTGACAATGAACCACCCAACAACAACAAGCATCATAACAATGAACAGCCAAATGAACCACCTCAAACCACCATACAATATGTATCAAGTGATGATTATCATATCTGACGGCTTTGAGAATATAAGCAATGGCAAGCCGTCTTGCAGCCTGTGTTTGTAGCATTCATGGAATGTGCAGATTTAACATCTCAAGGGTGGGATGAGCAAGTGTGGAATACTGATTTTGACCAGTGTTATTGTAAGAACAAAGACAAGGGTAGGTTTGTGGACCTGGTGGATATATTCTGTAAGTACTTCGCCACATTAGATCAATTATGAAGTAATAGACTGATGGATATATAGGCTGATAAATAGATCTGACCAACAAACAGCTCGCAAGAAGCAGAAGATCAATTTTTGCGATTGCCCCAATCAGGTTTGGTTAATCATCATGGGCTATATAGGTGGAACTCCAACTAACCCATCAACCGCGTTCTCCATCCAAGTCCTTCAACACTATCACTTAACATGGCTTTTTGCATGCACCCCCATCCAACCTTTCTGCCTTGCCATAGACAGAGGTCTAGATGCAAATAGTCCCCTGATGTTGGTGGAGGGAACAAACGAGGTGAGTTTCCATTTCAAGACCTTCTCGAAGTATAGATGTTGACCATATCTTCTTAGCCACGTCTTTGGAGTAGACCTCTCTTGTGTGCAATGGACGCCTACCGTGATATGATTAGGATGAGAGATGAGCTTGCAGTCAAAGCAATGGATCTTTCTCCAATGGAGCAGCTTGCAAGCAGTTGTCCTCAATTTTTTGGACCAGCCACATCAAAGGAAGACATCAAGGCAAATACTGACTTAGCCAATCGAAAAGATGAACCAGATATTGTTGTCTGCTTTGATGGAAATTATCAGCAACACCAACACCTTGCAGCAAGTAAAGAATACAGCGATATTGAGATCAGATACCCATCTTTATTTCTAGATCCCAAGTTCATGGATGAATGGAAGCCTGGGTCAGTTTGAAATTGGGGTGTTGAAGAGCCATTGGTGAGTGGTTCATTAAATGGAATTGTAATGAAACTCAACTAATGTTCATATTTGGCTTGAAACAATTTGTCTAGGATCTGTGTTCTTCCGCACACACTACTGCTGACGATACACGCAATGCTTCATCGTTCAAGGGGGCTGATGAGTCTGGACTTGTAGGAATGGCATGTAGACATGACCATTGCCTTTCCTTTGTCAATGTCGTACAAAGTGGTGAGAAGTGAGTAATGTCACTCATATTTTTTCTCATTTTCTCTATAACTAACAACAGACTTTTAACAATGGGTTAAATTTGTTTATTGTATCTTTAATCAAACTTGACTTATGTCAGAGCTCATTTTGTCCATGCCCTATTAGCCGATATTCTTTCAAGGACAAATGAGCTCAATAGTGATCCAAAGCGGTTTGGAATCCTATATGACATCGGATGTCACTTAGAGAAGGGTATAGTCAAGGTATGTATATTGCCTCATTCACTTTTGTCCTATGTATTCAAAGCTAAAACTAATGGATTGACACCCTTTCAGCACAACTTATTTCAGCAAGAACAAGAAAATGGCCAGCTGAAAGTGGGAACAAGCGTGTGGCATGCTTTGGTGCATATAAACGCATGTCAGCTCAAGTATAATCCACGGCTCCAAAAGGGCTTTGGAAGGTCTGATGGAAAAGGTCTGGAACACATATGGAGACGACTTTCACCACTCATCAGTGCTCTCCATTATTCATCCAAACAACACCAACTCGATGCCTTGAACTTACTAGCGCTTCATATAAATGAACTTTGTCGAATCAATGCAGGTTTGTATGATTGGTATCTTACAACAGGCTGTGTCTGACAAAAAAATTCTTCTCCTTATATTTCAGCATGCTCAGCAGCTTGCAAACTGACTAAACACAAAGCAGAGTTGAGGACCGCGCAAATTACCTTGGCGCAACTTGGTCAAGCTCCCAATGGTCAACCTTGCAAGTATTTTGCAGTTCAGTGGACCAAGAAAACAACCAGCCTACTTGTGTTCTGCGCAGACAACAATACGGCTTATGTCAAAAGCCTCTTGGCTCGTTTGTTGACTTTGAAGAACAACTGCATTCAGCACAGTGAGTATGAAAATCTCCCCCTCTGGTAGTCATCATTGCGCTTATACTTTTACTTTTTACAGCTCCAAAGTAGCTGCAATCCGCGCTCAAAGGCAAAATTGACGATCAACAACTGATATCGCTGACCTTGCAAACTTACCATCATCAATAGTAGCAATTGAGCAAGGGATTGATGAGGTTGCACGCAAGCTTGGTGGGGATGAGTTCAAAAACCATCCTGCCATCCGTGGTAAGTCATGCCCTGTTACTCAGTATTCTTGATATAGGTGTTGGACGTGCGCTTTCTACTTATATGATAGATCCTCAAGCCCATGCAATAATACGACTCCGAGTAGCCAAAGGGAAACTACTGGAAGCAAAAGTTGGAATAATTGAATTGCAGCATGATTGGGATGAACCCCGCCAAGGTATGATGTTCTTCTTCCTTCTACTAATATCTCTACTCAATATTGGTACCTTCACTTTTAGGTACATGATCCCAACAACAATACAAGGACCTAATGCAAGTTAAACAGAAGGCTTTTAAACAAAAGTACTTGACTTATATACGTCAAGTCAAAAGATACAACACCGGCTGTCTGCGTACGCACCGACTACCCCTACCTAATCTTCAGACTGTCAAGAACTATCCAATTGAAGATGAGTTCTGGAACATGGGAAACTTAACTCACCCCAACGAGCCTTGGGCAAATGACAGGGATACTCGGATTGGTATTGAAGCCTTTTTGACAGATAGAAGCTGTCAAGAAAAACTCCGTCAAATTGCTCATGAGATTCGTGCAATGATGTGTTCTGCTGTGCAGAGCCACAAGCGCCTGAGGGCTCTACAACTTATGACAACTCAACGTAAGTAAGTGTGTCTCTTCATTTCGTCAAGTTTAATTCAGTTGAAAAGCTTCAGTATGTCTTTAGGTTGGGATCCACTCTGTTCATCTCAAAGTCAACCAATCAAGCTGTTGCATCAGAGTAACATGATTTCTATGATATTATTTGATGAGAGCATTACAGTCTTGAAGGTTCTCAATACACAGCTTCCCAAGAAAGAATGTAAAATTTGGATGGTTTGGGAATCTAAAATTCCCAGTCTTTTACTCAACACACAGCAATACTCCGACACCACCACAGAATCAGACCGCATATTACTCAATTCATGGAGAGAGGTTGTACATACGTCTCTCAAATTGTGGGAGAGTATGGTCCAAGGAAAAACAATCACTGCTGAAGCTTTGGATCAGGACAAGCTCATAGAACAACAATTTTTTATTGGAGATGGCAATGCTGATGTTCCACTGGACAACCACCAATATGATTATGAAGAAGACAGTGAGGATGATAAGGAGTACAATGTCGGACTCCATTGAACCTTTGATTGTTGGATAGTTGTATTACAATGTTTCTATTACACCATTTTGACTTCTAAAACTTGTTATTTTACTTCTAAGACTATTGCAATTTAACCCAATTATTCAACCATGTTTGTTTGCTTGTTTGTTTGTCTCTTTGGCATTCATCAGTAAGATATGACAGAGTCTGACTCTTGTGAAGTCTCAACTTCTCATGAGTGGACCACAAGTTGACATACATCAGTTGTTGAAGTCCATTCCCAACTTTTGGGCTTTCAAAAAGGTAAGTACTTAGAAGTAAGATTTCTTGAGAACTGCTGACCCAGCTGAATTTCAAGAACCAACACTTGACTGTTTCTCATAAATTTTGGTAATCTGTGGTTGTTTGTGAGCTTGGGATATCAGAATCTCTGATCTTGGAATTAATTATCAACTCTTGGAACTCACATATCAGTTTTATAACTTTATTAAAATTATATAAGGCCATGCAACAATGTTAAGTAGAGTATCATAACACTATTGATGTGGAACTTAGAAATGACTCTCTCTTTGACTTGGCTTCCATACCAGGAGTTATACCATGAGTACCACATTGATTATCTTCAAAGGTTGGGTTTGAAAGTCTTCACCTCTCATTGATCTCTCATCTCCATAAGTCATTGCAACTTGATCACTAAAACTGGAAGCTTTCATGCAAACCTCTTGTGAGAAAAGCTTTGTACACAATCCAGTTGTGTGAGTGATTCACTTTGATTTTGGGAAGTGACCCATAACATAGTAATATATATGGTGTATGCTAATTATGGCTGTGAACAAATGAATTCTGTCAAATCGGAAGCCTCATAAACTTGTAATGAAAGGGGACATGAAGCATTCAAAAAGCAACTATATAACCAATGCACTTATGAAGATCATTTATGAAGATGCTTCTTTTCAAAACAAGCCATATTGAGCCAATAGATTGATTTGTCTCATTTGTACACTGCAAGTACAAGATCTAGAAGTAGCTTGTATCTAGAAGTAGCTCATGAGCGCTGACTGAGTGCCAACTGGGGCTCACAGGGGTCATCAGATGACAAGGAACTGTTTGAAATTGTTGATGACTGAATGGCACAATTGATTTTTTTACAACTCAATCAATCTGACTTGATAAAAAATAAAGAGACAGCTTATCACATAAATGGAAAAAATCACACAACCAAATTCTAAAAATTCTTTTAGTAGAAGATGAAAAAACCACACTTCTTTGCACACATGAAATAGAGGGACAAGTAGTATGTAATTTTTTATGATGGAAATTCAAAGTCATGCTTCAACCCCATCATCGTCAACTAATGTGCTGTTGTCATCATTTTCTTCAAGGTTGACATGCACCATTTCATCATTGTCAGCTTGAGAATTGTTTAGTTGCACTTGAGATTGTGCAGCTTCCATACCAACATGATCCCCAGTAGAAACTCTGTTCTTGATCAACTCAAATCGAAAGAGGTTGGCGTCAAGGTTGTGCTTCCAACGCCTTCTGCCTGCTGCTTTCATATTGACAAAACCTTGTTCTAAATCGTCTGCGGTCAAAGTTGATCCTTCAAGCTGTACAATCCGTACAGGGTAATCTTTTCTTGTAGCCAAAGCCTTGATGATATTTGCCCCGCGAGGCAACCGTTGACCAGCATCTCCAGTAACTACCGCTGGGGTGATATATGGACAGATATCAGTTATTTGTTGACATCTGTGGATGTATGAAAAATCAAAAAAAAGACTCACCCAATAAATTGACCAACTCCTTACCAAGCTCGACCTTCTCACAGTCAGTCTTATTCTTGCGGGGTTGTGGTTTGATAGTTTGAGAACCTGTGGCCTGTAACACGGCCTGGATAAGTGAGGTGCCTTGAGATACTGCACCAAAAATTGTAGGGAAATTTGCTTTCTGTGTAACCCATTTCGTCATGATTGGGAGAGTTGTCGTGACTTTGCACCAGGTCAAAGTACCTGGTTGCAGGGGAGGTACAGAGCTTGAAGCAACAAGCCAGAAGTCAAATTCATGCCGACAAGAGTCGGCAAGCAGCTGATAAACAGCAACAATTTCAGTCACCCAGAGTAGATCATTGATCTTGGAAATAGAAGTATCAATGAAAACAAAGCACCTACATTGCGCTGATACTTTTGAATGCATTGGAGAGATCGCCTCGTGAATTTTGCGTCTGAGATACCTGGCACAGAAGCCCCAAATTGAGCCACTACTTTATGATGATCAACAAGTTTGTCATAGATTGGGCGATATCGAGTTTCTTTGTCTTCAGTTAGCTGAGTTACTAATTCAGGGACAAGTACGTCCTGATCGCCTTGTCTCTCATCCTCATTGTCGCTGTCAACGTGATCCGCTGCAAGATCAGGTACACCAGCCAATGCCAGGAGCATCTGGTGTTCAAACACCACCTTCTTGTCTGAATTAAGTCCGCTCCAGCTATCTCCAATCTCTTTGTTGTAGTCAGACAGCTTCTGTGCGACATCGGGATCGTCAGGATGAGGCACTGCAGATTAACCCATTGTTAATTTGAATGTAATTTCTGAGTGTCACAAAAAGAGGATACTCACTGGTTTCAGAAGGTGGTCGTCTAACAAATGCTCTGTAGTTAGTATAGCCATCCGGATCATTTGTAGTTACAAGAGCAGCACTAAAAGAGAGATATCAGCTCAAAAATCGAATGCTTGGACACTATTGAACAAATGAAATAGGTGAGGTAGGGCTCAACTTACTGTTTGTTTACTGTGTGTAAACTACATCTAAGAGCCAAAGCAAGCAGCATCTTTGAGTGCTCTAACTTACAAAGCAACGCCAGTATTTCCTTTTTGCCACTGAATGAAGTGCGGCCTTTGAATCCAACAGCAAGCCGCTCCTTACATTGTGAGTGTGGCCATCTTTTCATGATGTCCTCGGTATCATAGTTTTCAATGCGTGGAAGGTCGTCATTGTCATTGAAGACAGGGTCCAGGACCAAAGATTCAGGCTGAGTGGTGATGGGAGGAGGATCTGCTAGGCTGATTGTTGTCTCAGGGTCTGAACTCTCTTGACGAGTTTCATCAGATTTTTGACGGACCCGCTTGCGCGATGGGGAAGCATGTGGTTTCTTCTTCTTGCTNGTTGACGGATGGAGGCCGCTGCAGTTGCTTGGCCTGAGCGAGTGGAAGGCATAAGGCAGAAAAGTAGAGAACTGCACTAATGGAAAGGTAATTTGATTAATTTGATGTTATTATAGAAGAAGGGAGATGACTTACAAAAAGAAAAGGTTGCTTGATCCAGTGGGAAGGAAACCGCCTCTCACAGCAGAACGTTAGGCCCCGGTTTGTAGTACTGAGTCTGACAACTAAGGTCAGTCAATACAGCTGTGAGTGGTCGGATTGTCCTTGTTGAAAATTGATGTCTGATGAAAGAAACACTGAAGTCAGCTGTATAGAAGTAGACTGGTTAAAGAGGGGGTGTATAAATATATGGAAAGGTTTGGCTTACAAAGATCAATGCTTGATTTCCAATCTGTCAAAGATAGCCACAAAGAGAACGTTAATTGTTGAGTTCAATGAATATCTGGATGAATGAGATTCAGGTGATAGTTGAAAGTAATTTGATTAAGGTGTGATCAATGACGGGATACACAGGGGAGCAAATTGAGAAAAGGGGGAGTTAAGAACGTGGGCAAAGAGCAAAAATCCATGTTGGACTATGAAATGTACCAAACAAAACACACTTGGTGACAAGGCCCAACCCCAACTTACAAGCTCAATCAGGGTGTGATACATAGGTTTCCAGAAGACCTATACATGATACTGTCAAAGTATCACCGGGGACCGCACCCCTAAGTTTCCACCCTGCTCTCCTCCATATCAGTAGTCGGGACATGAACAGACAACTCATACATAACTCAGAGTGCTTTCTGATGATTATTTAATGTTGATCAAAGTTGTATTTACTATATATTAGGCGTATAGGCCTATAGAACTATAGAACTACGTACTCACTATGGATTGCAATGCATAGTGAGTACTGTATGACTCATGAAACATGAAGATGCCTGGTGTACATACAAGTATATTCAGTGAGCCATGAGTTTGAGGATCGTTGTCTTTGAGTGATTGGCTACAACATTGTCTTTGTTCCATTGTATGAAGTTAAGATTAATTCAAAATTGATTGGATTTATATTGATCAATCAAATAAACAAAGATTTCTTTTGCATAACTTGCAAACAATTAATTGGAAAGGAAACAAAAGCTATCATGGTTTTTGGAAAAAGGGATAAGCTCTTGGAATTGTTTGATTGGTATTGTTTGGTGAAAATAACCTTGTGTAGATTGATTTGTAATGAGAAGAACATCAGACCGATTGATTTAAAAAAATTGGTTGATCGAAAGACCAATGTGTGTATTGCTTTTCTCCGACTTTCCAGGTTGAAAGGCAGTTGGGTGTCAAATCACATTGAACAAAAGAGTGTTATTGAAGAATCCTCTTGGGATACATACGCAATGTCTGATGGGAGCACAGACGGGTCTGATTTTAGAATGCAGACATGTCTGCTGAAGGCGCAGACAAGTCTGGGTTGATTGAGGATTGCAGACAAGTCTGTTCAAGGATTGCAGACATGTCTGCTCTAGGGAGAAACAAAGACATGTCTGCTGACTTGCAAATTTGAACTTTTTTTGACCTGAATTTTCAAAAAATTCTCAAGATGATTTTGAGGTCTGTTTTGAGTTGGAAATACCATGCATTATCACTAGCTACAAGAGGAGGAATAAATCCTGACAAAAAATGATTGTCTGTCTTGTCTGCCAGGTCTGCATGCAGTGAATACGGAGCCAATCCGACTTGCGTATGCATACTTCTACCCGGAGCAAGTCGGGGCTGTCTGTAAGCCACAGGTGATTTCTGGACTATGTGATACACTCTTGAAACTCGAGTGATAGAGGTGTATCTTAATTTTTATTGGTTGCAAGGGTTTTGTTGTCAATACTATGGAGGTTCTGCAGAGCAGAACCTCTCATGGTTGACACTCTCTGGGGTCTGGAAAATAGAAAAAGTCTATGAGTTTTTCTTTTCTCCTCTAAATCTTCTTAATACTTGTGATGCATTAGGTATTTTATCTTTGGGTAACCATTCATCAAAGTCGGATGGCTTTCCTTGATATCTGACTAGATAAAGCCAAACATATTTCCCTGATAATTTGACCCGTTTTTGTTTGAGAACCTTGTGAATTTCCTTGGGTGATTTGTCGCCAAACGGGACAATCTCTTTGACTGGGTGTCTGCTAGGAAATTTATCCTTATCTGCTTCTTTGAAATGTTTCAGTAGTGAAACTGCGAAAGTTGGATGTTTTTGCGCAAACTCTCCAGTGAGCAATACCTCTACTGCATTTGGGCCATGAAGTTTAACTACTGTGAAGGGTCCTACAAAGGAATCTTTCAATTCCTTTGGACCTTGGATGTTGTGGAAGTTGACTGTGGAGATCAACACTTTGTCACCAACCTTAAATTCAGGTCCTTTGTGCGTGTTGTCCCATCTATCTTTGTTCTATTTTACTGCTTTGTTAATACATTCCTTTGTGTGATCTTGTGCTTTTGTAAGCATATCATGGAAGCTCAGTGAAGTGGGATGTACTTGGATACTGTTATCCCTGATCATATCTTTTGGTGTCCTTGGATTGTATCCACTTTCCAACTTGAATGGACTCTTTCCAGTTGTTCTGTGAATACTGGTGTTGTAGGCAAGTTCTAGGGCTGGTGGCAAAGATTTCCAATTGTGGGTATAACCGTCCTTATCTTTAAATGCCAATCGAAAAGCGCAATATCTCCTCAGCATATCTTCAAAAGATTGAATCATTTGTTCTGCCAGTCCATCTGTTTGAAAGTGGTATGCTGTAGACATAGCTACAGTTGTTCCCATAAGCTTTGCAAGGCCTTTCCAGAATTCTGATGTGAATCTCGGGTCACAATTGCTGATTATCATCCGTGGTAAACCACTGTCTGTTATTATCGTTTGCCAAAATAATAAAGCTGTTCCAGTAGAATCAATTTCTTTGTGGCATGGTATGAACCGTTCTTGTTTGGAAAATCTATCTACTATCACTAATACACTGTTGACATTGTTGCTTCCTGCAGGAGGTAATCCTGTAACAAAATCCATGTTGATTACCTCCCAAGGAAATTTTGGTTCTTCAATACGTTGGAGCAAGCCAAATCTTTTTCCTGTTTGTTTGTTTGTTTTTTGGCACCTCTCACAGGAACTCACGTATTGTTGGATGTCTGGCCACCAAGCTGGCCACCAAGCTGTAGAGCTCATGCATTCTACTACTCTTTCTTCGCTAAGGTGCCCTGATAAGAAGTCATTGTGACAAACTGCTATGAGTTTCTCAATGTCTTCTCTATTGCAGACAACTAACATATTTGTATGATGTTCTTTGTGGTAAATGAGTCCCAATATGAGTGAGAAATTTCCTTTCTGAAATGGTTCTTTCCAACCTTTTTCTAGCGCACTTTCTAGAGATGGATCTTTGTGTTCTGCGCTAAGAATTTTGATTAGTATTGTAGTATTAACGTTATGTGTGTAGCTTTTTTCAATTTTTGAGAAAAATTTGTCTGAAAGTTCACACAGACTTATTCCCATGATAGGAATATCAAGTTCTTTGTCTTCTGCTTCCCAGGCCGGATTGTCTGGCGTATTTGGCATGGCCATGGGGCTGAGTGCGTCAGCGTTACTGTGTAGGATTCCCGGTCTATGAGTTATAGTCATATAAGACTTGTATTCCTGGATGGCCATATGCCAGCGCAGCATATGCCGTGTCAGGGTTTTAGTGTTAAGGAGCGATTTGATTGCTTGACAATCTGTAATCACTTCAAGATGAATGCCATATAAATAGTAATCACTTCAAGATGAATGCCATATAAATAGTAATGTAGCTTGTTTAAAGCCCATACCAACGCTAAACATTCCAATTGAGGTGCTCCGTATCTTTTCTCACTTTCCTTAAGCTGTCTCAATATGAAGCAGACTGGACCATTGACTAGTTTTCCTTGTATGATCTGTTTCTGGTGTAGTGTGGCGCCTAGTCCTAGGAAGCTGGCATCAACGTATAGTATGAAAGGTTTACTGAAGTCAGGTTGTAGCAGGCACAGAGCCGTGGTTAATAGTTTCTTAACTTTATCCCAAGCTGTTGCTCACTCGGTAGTAATGGAAAATTCAACTCCCTTTTTCAAAAGGTAGTACAAGGGAAAAGTGACTTTTGAATAGTTTTCCAAATACATTTTGTAATAGCTAGAGAATCCTAGGAAACTCTGCACGTCTTTAACCGTTTTAGGTAAAGGTCTGTGTATAACCGCAGCAGCTTTATTCTGATCTATGGCTAGAGTAAGACCTGATACTATGTGTCCTAGAGCTCTTACTTCGTGAAAGCCAAACTTGCATTTATCCAAGGATATTGTTGCCCCTAAGGCAGAAAGTTCAGACATTATTGAGTTCAATGTCTTCAAATGTTCATCCCATGACTCATGGAAAACAATGATATTGTCAATATAGACAATAACATATCCGTCTTGAAGCTTGTCATGAACCTCAGTATACATCATCTTTTGAAAAAATGTGGGAGCATTTTTAATACCAAATGGCATACGTTGGTACTCAAATATACCTAAATGACATATGATCCGTAAGAATTTTCTACTTCCTACTGAGACTATGTTCTGGTGAAACCCTTTCATCATGTCCATAGTTGTAATGTATATTGATTTTCCTAGGTTGGTAATGACTTGTTCTATTTGAGGCATTGGGTATCTATCTGGCACTGTATAAGTGTTAAGCGCTCTGAAATCTCTGCAAACACGTGATTTACCACCATGCCATGCTACCACACATGGGGTGGTGATCTCCACATCTTCGTTTTGTTGGACTTTACGTAAGATGCCTAACTTGACAAGCTCATGTATATGGGTTTTGAGTTCCGTCCTGTTCCTAGGGCTGGCTGGATAAGCGGATTTGTGCAGGATAGGTGGGTATGGTTTATCTACTGTGAGCTGAATTTCTACTTTGTATTTTTCAATAGTTCCAATCTTTTTCTCCCCTAGACCAAAACTCTCATAATATTTGTCTACAAGTCGGTGGATCTGTTCTGCTTGTGCATTTGACAAATTATTTCCCACAATAATATGTTTTTGTAATTCCTCTGTTAGTGAGTTTGTCCATGTTTCCTTGGTTGGTGTAATTGACAAGATCCTTTTGCAATGTTGTAGGGCAAATTTCTTCTTTTTGTTGTCATTGCCAATGGTAAAATATTTTTCTCTAGTGTGCATAATATCTATTCCATAAAGCAATAGGAAATCATCTCCCAAAATGAAGTATTGTGGAGTGGCATTTGCCATCACTACAAACTCAGGTTTGATTCTTATGGAACCTTCTGTGTGCGGAAAGATCATTGGCACTTCTATAACTTGTATGGCTTGAAGTGCTTTTCTCCACAACTTTTAAATGTTGTGCTACTTTTTGGTAGCATACAATCCTTCCATGTAGGTATAATTTCTGTTAAAAAACTTTCTCATACGGCTGAGCAAGAAGCTCTGCTATCTAGAAGGCAACTGACTTCCTTATCATCAACAATAACCGTTGTAATGCTATGTTGTCCTAGCATATGGGCTTTTCCTAATGTAGGCCTTGTTTTCATTTGTCTCGCATCACTTACTTGTCTGCTTTGGAGTCCTTGATGCCACTGTTGTGGGAGGTTTGTTTCTGCTTGCAGCTGTGAGATGTCTAATTCAGTTGTACTGGACTCTATTGATTGTATCATTTGTTTAGACGTACTTCTTCCAATTATGTGTGACTCATGTATTGGGATGAAGACTGTGTCCACTCCTTTGATGTGTAATTCAATACTTTCATCATATGCAATACTCATCCTATATGCATTCATCATGTCGGCTCCCAAGATGACTTCAATTGTTCTTGCATCTGAAATGATGACAAAGTCTATCATCAGGATGCATGGAGTTGTCTTGTGCATAAACTGGATTGGTAGGGTAATTTCTCCTACCGCTGTTAAAGTACCGGACGCGCTGAGATACTTCCTATTTGTTTTTGGTCTCATATCATTCTTCCATGTACTCCAGATGGTTTCAAGGATGTGTGGTGTAATGATAGAGTTTCAAGCACCACTATCAATCAACATGTTTAGCTTCCAGCTATTGCACAATGTTGTAAGGAATGGAATTCCTAAATACTTGTCCGTAGCATGCTTATTTACAAACAGAGGGACTTTGGGGTCCGTGATTTCTAAACAAGACACATCCATAACTTGGAATGGTTCTTCTTGAACAACTTGGTATTTGCCATCATCATATAGAGAGTCTGTGTCATTTTGAAAGATGATCTCCAACTCTTCCCCTGTAACAGATTTGTCTTTGACTACCTGATCTAGCATGTTGACTGCCCTGCTTTTTTGTTGGCAGGCTCT
>KZ146490.1:0-10612 GCA_002157085.1 Melampsora occidentalis | reverse complement strand
AGATTTCAATCGTGTGAAATGTAATTTAATAGATGTAATTGAGACTTTACTTTAACAATGTCATCAAAAGTTTCAAAACAAGGAAAAGAGTGTGAATCTTACCATGATCTTGACATTGAGAGCTGAATGAACTGCTGGCCATTCAAACCGTCTCATTATAAGTAGCAAGATTGCTTCTGATGCGCTTAGAATGAGGGTCATTCACTGAAGATGACATCAGTCATAGGATCACGTTGCAAAGGAAGTTCCTCAACGAACCATGAGCTTCCTCTCCAAAAACTAGGTCTGCTTTCCGCTTCCCCTATCCATACCGGGGTGGTGGTCATGGTTGGGAGGAGACAAGTGGGTATATTCCCCTCGCGTGAAATTAGGCTTTGAATTGAGAACTACATATTTCAAAACAAAGGTATCAATTCATCAGATACTTTATGAAGCACACTTGATCAAGGGAAGGAGAATTCCATACTGATGTTACAAGTATTTACTCCGGGCAGTGAAGAGTCAACTATTATTGATATCTTGTGACTTGGTTTAGGTGGCAATGGTTGAACTGTGTTTTCTGAATGTGCTATTCCATCATCCACAAGTCAGTCATAATAATGAAATTTCAGTCTATAGATCACTCACTGTTTGTAATGCTGGTAGATCCAAGTCTCATATCGGTGAGATGGGTCGGGTGTTGCTTGCAGCAAAATTCTTTATTGGTTGTTTGTAAATCACTGAAAGAGCCATCCCAATCTTGAGAGATGATGTCACTGTGAACTCTTTTAACACCTACACATTCTGGTAAAGTCGGTGGTTTGGAATGAATGGTGGCTTTGATCAAGAGAGGAGAATATCAGATAGAGTTGATGAGTATGAGCACATGAACATGGACAAGAGACAAACCATCGGATGGGGTAGAAGTTGGTTGGTCTGTCAAGCTGACAGGCTCTCTTTGAACAGGTAGTTCAATTGCTATAGTTCCAGACACATAGTGTTCAGACACACAATTCGAAGAATATAGCTGTAAGTGGATTTACCATCAAAATTCATTCCCGGGGGTGGTGACTCCAACATGATTGAGCTGAAGTTGTTCGGTGGCAAAAGACTGTAGCTTTTGTTTGATGAAATGCGATCAGGACAGGTAGAATTATGCATCATCAGTGATTAGATAGAGCTGTGCAAAGAAGTGAAGTTTTTTGAAATTTTGAATCCAATGACAACAACTATATGAAGAGAGTTCAGCAACCAATTCGATTCAAGATAAAAATTCAATTCAAGATGAAGAAACAGAGCTGAAGACGCTGGCTATACCTATTTTTGCTTTCTTTCATTGGCTTGTGAGCCCAAACAATGATGAACAATGAAACACAACATGCGGAGAGCTTCTTGAATGTCAAGGTTTCTAGAATCCACAAATTGACCTTTGTCTCTGAAAGATTTCTTCTCATTGGGAGCTCAAATGTTGTTGAAAGGCTTCTGGTTTCTTTATTCTGTTTCTCAACGTGTGCTTGAGGATCTTCAATTCCAAGGGTAAGGGCAAAGTTACAGGTATGTGAGTAAACCACTAAAATTGAATAGAGAGCTGGAGAGTGTTCACAACGTATCTTGCCTTGGAATTCTACCCCTTTCACCCAACACCTGGCCTGGTATGTAAAATCCCACAAGTCTTGCTCCCTATCAAACCCAGTACCGGTCTTCCTTTCTTTGCTACCAAAGTGAAACCGCATTGGCCTCGGCCCAATGAATGCAGTTTCAATCTGAAATGCGTTTGAGGTTACAATTATCTTCATTTCATGAAGTCACCAGCAGAATCAAGATGCATCTTAACCAGCGCACACGGGATTTGGACATAAAAGGTGAGGATCAATGTTCCTCACTGACCTCAAACAAACTACGCAGTCTTACAGCCAGTACTCAATTTTCTTCAACTCCTTCAGTTTGATTTTCCCAATATCTGTGAGTGCCCTATTGGTCATATCTCCTTTTTTCTGGGTCAAGGATATGTGGATATCTGAAAGTGGCTTCTTTTTTGATTTTTGATTCAGAAATCTAAACCCATGGCCGTGAAAGTCAAAAACAATATCTCTGTGACTGTAAATGTCCGCACCACCAAAAAACCATGCAAGGGAAGGCGCCGAGGTCTTGCTACATCTAGTCAACGCAAAATACATATGCCAAAAAGAGCTCGTTTACCAAACATACATAAAGATCCATTGTTTTGGAGGCTTGCTTTCACCTTACCGGACACACTGCTCAAATTTCTCAAACCCGACTGCAACCTCTGGGCTCTATCAACTACCAAGAAAATCCTTCGGGATTTGATTGACCACTCCAATCCGGGTCATTTCTTGCGACGAAGCATGTTGAAGGCCGAACTGGTCGAGGAATTTGAGGAACTTGTGGCATTCAAGTATGGCCGCCTCTATGGGATTTGATCAAGCCAATCTCAGCCTTTTCCGTTAGTAGTTTCACCATCAATTCTGTTTCAGATGTCTGTAGTTGTAACTTACCCCTTTTCTCCTATCCAGTTCCTGGATAACGATTATTAGGAGTCTTTGATCTCGCACCTTCTCGCACCTTAGATATATTATATGTAAATACAAACCAATTTCAAAAGAATCCATAGTTTTTGTTCTCTTGGTTTTGATTGTCCATCAAGTAATAGACTGAGAAGCATTTAGTTCATGTTTTTGTATATACAATTCCAAAGCCCTCTTCAAATCACAATTATTAGCTGTTTCTGATTTTTCACCTCAAATTGGCCCTTGTATATATGTTACTACAATCCAATATAAAAAAAATGTAGTCTTTATTCTTGTGGCTCTACATGTTGATCAACTAATAGACTCATCCTAAAGTCTTTAATTGATGTTCATATACAACTTCACAGCTGTCCTTGATATGGGCTTCATAAATCGTAAGTACATCTTTTACGTTGATATGTGAATTGAAAGCTCTCCTTGATATGGCCTGTCATTCAGATTGTAACATGAAGAAATGAAAATTTTGGATTTGCCACACATAATCAGGATAGCGACATCCTAATCAATCTAACATTTATTGAATGAAGTCAATCACAAGGGGAATGTCTCACTCATTTCCGCTCTTTTGGCTTTGGGGATTTGAAGAAAGATGGGCACTAAAGATAGAATTTCTAATATCTGTCATCAAGCATATAAGGATCTTAAAATCTTGAATGGATAATACATGTACACAAAGAGGAAGAGATGAACAATTGAAATCTCATTGAAACTCATGCAGCCAAGAGACATGTTGACACATGCAGCTCATCTTGAAACAAGTCCAGTACATCTTTCATCGCTTTCCACATTATTTCTGACGTTTTGGAGTAATGTTGGGACTCTTCATCTGCAGAAAAACCTATTATCATAGGAGATTCATGTCTTTGTCAGGAGATTAACTCATGTTGAGATGAATCCGAGATGGTACAAACCAAATATGCTGCTCATGATGTGGAAATGTGAACTAATCAAGGTCCTCTGAATATTCTTGTATTTGCACTTGCAAATATACTCTGGTTGGCTATCAATTGACATTGCAGTGATGCTTGATGGTAAATCAGTGAGTTGGACTGGATTATTCGAGTACGTGGTAGGAACAGTTGATGATCCAGACACTGAATAGCACAATTTAGACA
Organism: Melampsora occidentalis; assembly: GCA_002157085.1. Taxonomy (NCBI): domain Eukaryota; kingdom Fungi; phylum Basidiomycota; class Pucciniomycetes; order Pucciniales; family Melampsoraceae; genus Melampsora; species Melampsora occidentalis. The sequence continues at coordinate 6,969 of KZ146490.1, read as the reverse complement.
TATCAGCATAATCAGCTGATATGATCTAACCCTTGATGGATCAGACTCTGAATAGCACAATGGATAAACATCAACTTGATCAGCTAAGATGATCCATGTTGAGTTAATAAAAGAAATACCAAGTATGTAGGTGGGTGATACTAAGTCGAAACAGTACCTTGCCAATTTTCTTGAGGACCAGCTGGGCATTGTCTCCTACTTCTTGGTCCTGTAGAATATTCCAAAAAGGGTCAATGGTGATTAGCTTCTGAATATCTGATGAAAAATATTTGCATAGTAAAAGTAGCAGACCTAGGGTACGATTGTAAGGATGAAAGCTGGTGCTTTTTTTGATACTTTGTTGAGTCACCCCATTAGCCAACCGCTTGTTAACCACATATACCAACTTGCGAGAAGAACGTTTCTTATGGTTATATTTTCGAGTTCTGCTTGACAAACTGCCTGGTTTGTGTTGGCCTGGCGGTGTTTCCGGCGTTTCACATGGTAAGTCGGGTTTGGTGGTGATTTGGCCTGGATTAGTTGAGGTGGCAGGAACAACCATTGACGGATCAGAATATGAATAGCTCAATGGATAAAGGATGCAACTTGATCACCTGACATGCCATTTTGAGTTAATCAACTTGAAATTTCAAGTATGCAAGTTGGTGATAGTAAGTCAAAACAGTACCTTGCAGATTTTTATAAGGACCGGCTGGGACACTGTTAACACCCTGAACCAAATCTGTAACATCACCATTTAAGATTTTTGGGAGAGAGACAAGATTAACCTAAAAGTTCAAGGTGGGTGATACTAAGTCAAAACGGTACCTTGTGGATTTTTGTGAGGACCAGCCGGGACACTGTTAACACCCTGAACAAAGTCTGTAACATCTCCATTGAAGATTTTTGAGAGAGAGACAAGATCAGTATACTTGAAAGTGGATGACATATATGATGATCTTAAATGTACCTGATAGTGGCTCTTTGATTTCTGGACTTTCAGTTGCCTCATTGGGGTGTGATTGTTGATGCTTTTTTTGTTTGATTTCAGGAGATAAGTTAAAAACTTGAATGGAGAAGACAGAATCACATATTTAGGCGATAGATTAAAGTCAATCCATACATGGGGAAGTTGACTTACCCCAATTTTTGCTAGTAATGGCAATAGTTTGGTGTATCTTCCTCATTTTTTTAAGCAGTGCTTGACTCGAAGTAATGGCATGTTGAACAAAGATACTGGAATGGATCAAAGTGTGATCTCGATTCTAGAGAGCTGAAATGGTACTTCTTATCACAGCGATTTCTGAAACGGAACAACTCCAGTTGAAGAATGAAGTTTTTCAAAGAGAAAGTGAGAGATTGCCAGCTCATGAACACCTGAGAATTCAGAGCAGTGATTGTGATTGCCTTCAAAAGATTCACATAAAGGGGATTCTGTACACGCCAGACACTTTATCTCAAGTTTGGTCAAAGTTTCATTTGAATCCAATTAATGACAGCAATTAGACAATCAAAGAATTTCTTGGTTCCAACCCTGCATTTCTCCCAATCGTGCCTGCATTTTGAGCTATGATGACAAAGAAGGTATTTAGTGCTCTTAAACATGACCCTCAATGGGTCTCAACTCACAAAGTCCAGAAAGGGAAGCAAAGTAGCTATGTGAGATAAATGATAATTGGTGGGAACCACCAGCTGATTTTTGTTCCAGATGAGTAATCGTACACCAAACTACTACCATGAATCATTTTAGATCTACAGAATATGTCAGAAAATTTGATCAAGAGTGAATTTCTGACGTCAAAAGACACAAAGTGTCCCTTTGAGATTGGAACATACTCTCCACCCTCCACTGAAAGATGTTTTGAAAAGACAACTGAATTGGTCAGCTTAAGTACTCCCCATCATCGTTATTCCAAACTTGATTATCATTAAGAATCTCCTTTCCTTCAACATAGTAAGTTTCATCATACCTTAATTACATACACTGATCACATTAATTTATTATTGTCTTTCTCAAATATATCATCATTACAATTTCTGACCCACCTGTGATTGTGTATTTCTATGTGCTTGATGAAATATGGTTACAGCAGCTAACAAAACAATTTACACATCATTTCTAAAATGTCACAATCCAGCCACCTCAGTGAGCCAGTCAAATTTGAAGATAAGCCACGAGATGATCAACCAAAATGTAAGGCCTCCTCAATTCTTGTTTTGTATATGTTCCATGCTCTAGGTCCAGGAAAGTTTCATTCAGATCCACACTACACTCAGAGATATCAATCAAAAAATCATATACCTGCTTGAGAATTTAGCAGAAAGACAGTATCAAAGTGGTGTGTATTTTTTATTTTTGTCACTCCTTTGAACACCACAGCTAACTTGTCTTATTTAGAGTGCAAAATTGTGCACCTTTCCACAGGTCTGATGAATGCGGAGAAAAAAATTTGTCTTCTTGAGCATAAAGTTGCAGCTTTGGAAATCAAGATGCATGAGGTGCACCTTGAGTTTTATGCTGAGATGTTTGTTATGTTCATGGCATTGGCATTATTTACTTTTTCTGGGTACTTGGAAGATGGGGATTTCTTACACGCTCACAATTCTGTCAACTAATGTTACTAGTCATTGGAGTTGTTGCTCAACTACAAAATTTACTTTTTTGTACAAATTGAAAAAAAGGGAACATGTTCTTGTGGTTTTAAACAAATTAAAAAATCTTTTGACATGTTAGAAAACAAAGTGAAAGACAAGTAACAAGAGAAGTAAGGCTAAACACAATTTTTTCAGGGTTTACACGAATTGAACAAAATCTTTTGATTGTTTTTGTGGTTTTAAGCTGATTGTAAAAAATGAAGTCTTTGACATTAGGACTTAAAAAGACGTGAAACTCTTGACACTTTCTTTTTGGCAATTGATGCTTCCTTTTGTAAGAATCGACGCGCAGTGAGGCGGACTTCCTTGAATGAGATAGCTTCTTCATAAGACTTGACGCGTTCAGCCACATATTGCTTCCATTGGGTTTTTGTCTTACCTTCTTTTTTCTTCTCAAGGAGGCGGATTTGGTTGACTAATGTCTCCGAGATTTGACATGAGGATCCATATCAAGTCATCTCACAGTCCTTATGGGCAATTGGCATACCGTAGGCATCAAACGCTTTTGATGAAGTCGAATAGTGTGGAACCTAAATGTAAAGCAATTGACATCAGTACTTATAGACGAGCTGACAAAGTGTGAGTAGCATACCTTCAAATCCCAGACAACTTCAAACACACCATCCAATGCATCAAAATCCAGGACAATTCCAAACTTGCCAATGACAAAACAAGCACCCTTTACGTCACCCAGGTTGCTGCTTCCACTCAATTGATAAGGGAGCCCGGTACGTGAGTCAATCCGTGAGAACATACCAAATGTGTAACGCGATGCATCTCTGTCCTTATGGGGTTTGTTGTAGAATCCCTCGCAGGAGATTGCAAGGTTCGAAGCAAAAACAAGCCCACTTGGGCTATCTGGCCATTTGACATTGTCAAATCCTGGGACGTTTGTAGTTCTCCCAAGTTCAAGATTTGAGGTGAAGGCTGATAGACAAAGGGAAGAAAAACAGCTGGCCCAGAAATCTCTGATTTTGTGAAAGCTCGGCATACGTTCACGGTCTGTCTGCAGGCGATCCTCCTTGGCTGCTGTAAAGTCATTGACCGAATAAGGGCCTATGCAGAAGTTATGTTCCTTCCATGATTTGTGTCTTCATCCAACAGCGGCTGCAAGGAAATCTGAACTCACCCGCTGATTTACCCTTGTCGGTTCCACCTTGCCAGCCACAGCATCCCATCCATCCAAAACACCCCTTGTGGCCATCAACGTTTTTTGCAGCGCTGTTGGTTTTGCGTTGATGCCGCGCGCAGGCGTGTAGATAGGTTGTTGAGATGGAATTGTCAAAATTAGCTCGAAGTTCTGGCAACATATCGACAAACTTTGTACAGCGGACTGCAACAACAAGCTCCCAGGTGTTGCAATTGATTACGATGACGGTCTTGTGATAAATCCTAATGACTTTGTTAGCCAAGTCCCAAAATGTTTCAAAAGATGAAGATTGAGTCTTGAGGGAGTCCAAGGTCTTTGATGAGTTCTGCTTTGACCATATTTCTTTTGCGATGAACACGGGGATAGATTCTTTCTATGCTGTGTTTGGTGCAACGTGCAGTCATGCGCTTGAGTGCGGATGGAGAGGTTTTGGACTTGTAATTGACTTTCTTTCCTCCAGCCTCAACTCGTTGAAGTTGGGTTTTCTTCCGAGTCATCCTGAGAAACAGTTTGAAGATTGATGATGCGGTAAGTGCTGTGATGAATCAACACCAAAGCAAATGAAAAAAGTTAACTAGTTGTCCTGAACAGATAATCTCAAGCAAGGTCTACGAATTACAATTGAGCTGGAATCGATCATGAGAAAAAGTATGGGATGGGAAAAGTGATTAGCTACTGAGGTTATTAGAAATTGATGAAAGTAAGAAGATCTGATCTACCTGTGTGTGGAACAAGACCTGCAGAGTAGGATTGAGTTATGACGAGGCAACAAATCGGGTTGGCAGACAATGATCGAATGCAGCTGTAATACAAGAATTAAGTAGGTGATCTATTAATAATCTGGGCAGAAAGTATTTGACATACCTAGTTCACAGCGTTGAGTGAGGTAACTCTAGTAGTAAGATAGGCTTGAGTTTGATGTAAGCACTAGTTCAGAGTGGCCTGTAATAAAACCAATTGAAAGGCCATTGAGGAAAGGTTGTTTATGAAGAGATGAGAAGTACAGTACTTACCTGGTCGGAACACTTGAAAGCAAAGGGTCGATGAACAGTGGTTGAGAGTGATGAATGTAGTGGATTGAAGCGGGTTGAGATGTCTTGATGAATGGTCGAATCGAGTGAAGTTATGTAATGGGGGACTGACGATTGATTTGAGCACTGATAGATAAGTAACCACAATGAGTGAATCAAACAATTGTAAACAGGGTGATGTTAGAATGAAAAGGGAGCTGACCTAGTTATATTGATCCTGCGTAAACATAGAAGAATCAAGTACGTCAAAAACAATTTCCAGCCAAGGTTCTTGGAGCTTGTCCGGCCAGATGACCAGTGGTTTGTAGCGGGAAGTCCACAACACTCAGATCAAGCAGTGTCTGAGTTGGCAAGAGTCCAGGGTTGTTGATGTATGATCGATGGCGTCCAGCTAAGGTTCTTGGAGCTTGTCAGGCCAGATGACCAGTGGTTTGTAGCGGGAAGTCCACAACACTCAGATCAAGCAGTGCCTGAGTCGGCAAAAGTCCAAATTGTTGACGTGTGGATTGTTGACGTGTAATCGGTTTCTCAAGTCCAGCAGCGTACGCAGGAGTACTCCACAAATTCTACCAAGTCACAATTTAAAAGTCTCAGCCAGTGAAAGCTACTCAAATATCCAAGACGTATTGGACAAGACAGCCAACATAGGGTATAAAAGAAGTGAGAATATGTGCGCACCTAGAGACTTAAAAATGAAGTGACAGCAGCTAGTTCCAGTGGAATCAATAAGATCAATCAAGATCTATAGTTGGAAGATAGACGGTTTGCCTGATACGCTATATCAAAAGAGTTTAAAGCTGAGTTTTAAAACAAGTACGATTTAAGGAAGCTGACAGGGAAATGAAGATTGAACGAACCTACTGGATGTTAGGGTGAGACAGATGGAATTGAGGAGGTTGAGCGAGGTAGGTAGGGAAAGTCGTGGCCTGATAGATGTGTTTAAAACGGACAAGGTATGCTCGTTTTATACATACGAATATCTGCTTGGAATCTGCTGGGAGATCTGTCAGGACAGGGAAAATTTGAACGTGTCTACTTACAGATACCAGGACTGTGCCTCTACTTCCATGTCTAAGGACCCTACCGTATTTCCTCTTCTTAATTGAGGTGACCCTTTGTTGCCATGATGCCACATGCCATGTCAGGGAGGTTGTATTCCATATATAACACTTCTGTTTTGTGTATGGATGGTGATTACTGGGCTGGAGAAATAATCCTTTATGTACACACCCTTTTTAGCCTTCACTGCAATCATTTGCAAGATGATACTCTTCTTCTTCTGAATTTGTTGATATCTGCCCTTTTGGTCATGGGGCCTGTTCAGTCAATGGGTCTTGTTCAGTCATTTGTATTTGTATCAGCTTCCCATGAATTCAGTAACAACCTTCACCTTTGGTTCTAGACCAGATCAGAGCATAACAAGGATTGAAAGCGAGTTTCATTTTGAATTTATCACATCAAACCTAATCACATCACTAATAATCTTTTGGATCAATTCATTGCATCCAGATTCCACATCACCAAATTCCAATTGAATTGATCAAACTGATGGATATCTTTGACTTCATGAAGTATCACCCAATCAATAAAATCATTTTCAAACAAAACCGCACACCCTTCAGAACCCATATGTTTTGGAAAAATGGCTCCCTTGAAACATCCATGCGATATCTTTGTATAAACAACAAAAGGTAACATTAAGTAGCTAAACTGATTCTGTCATCATACACCAGACACATAGTGTTTTAGTCAGTTATTTTCGAATTTGGAACTCTTTGTTTGACAAAGTAAAAAAATTGATCATAATAATAATCACAAGAAAAAATCAACTGTAGCATAGATATAATTTAACAAGAATAATACGGGATCAAGCACATCAACTGGGACCAAAGCAACAAGTAGGCTCAAGTAGTTGGGTGGGGCGAATTTTAGACTTCCAAACGTTTGGTAACAATTCCCACTATTTGCCACTAAAGCAAAGGCCACCACGTGCTTCCTAATTTATTGATTGCCTAGAACCAACATATCTGAATATTATGTGGTTTGGACTTTGATTGAACCCTTTGTAAGTAATAATGAGAGCCTTTGAAATCAGTTATCCATTCTTGTAAGGGAGTGTTACAAGGCAGGTGCAGCATCTGCATCCTTTCTTAA
>KZ146480.1:0-18571 GCA_002157085.1 Melampsora occidentalis | reverse complement strand
AAGTCTATGTTGATATTGGTGCACATGATTCAGATCAGGAAGTGAAAAATTTCCTCATCTTCAAGATAATCACTCACAAGTGGTTTGACTGCCTGTTTTTTTCTATATCATTGCTTCAAGAGTCTGCGGATCCTTTTGGCTATCCAGGCGTTCAAGGTCACCTGAGCAGACCTAGGGTTGAGGGGGGGTCTGGTTAGTAAAGTAGGGGGGATCAGGATAGAATGAGAGCTGAAAGTACGGTTTGATAAGTGTGGAGGCCTCAAAATGGGTCAAAAATCATTCTGGTCCAAGAATTAGACATCAGCCATAATCTGAAGCCTATTGAGGCTAGAGTTGTTCAGGCTCTGAACACCGTATCTCATATAAAGGTCACTTTTAACTTATGATTCCCCATCCACAAGAGAAAAGTGCTGACCCTCTTTGCCCCCGTTTCAATTTGCTGTTCACCTGATCCCTCTGAAGAATCATCTGCAGGACACCCAAGCCGTTTGCCAAGTCGTTCTATGTGATATTGTCTGTCTGACCACTCGCCATGTGCTGGTCCACAAATGCGAGTGGCATTGAGAAGTTGCAAATTGCAATTGACCACAGCCTGTACTTCATCTGGCAATCGTTCGGCAATTAGCTTCGAGTATAGAAAGTTTTTGACTAATTGAGGGCGATGAAGAAACAAGCGCCTCTCTTGCACAGTAAATTGAGATCGAGCTTCAAGTGAAGGTGTTTTCCTTCTGGCACTGTACGTATTCATCCCAAACTCGGCATCGTGGGCGTGCGCAACAGTTTGAAAAGAGACAATGACGCTGAATCGTGAAGGTTTCGAAACAAAACTTGCAAGTCAGGTGATCCTTGTCCGTGAGGGGACATACAAATACAGAACACCCACCATCTTCAGAAAGTCACTTGATATTCCCTTGCTGTGCATGGTGGAGGATCCTGCTGACCTCTGCTCAGTCCAGGTTCCTGTGAATATTCATACGTATGGCTTTTCGTCTTCCCCCATTTGAACTCTATTTATAGCTCCGGGTTTCCAATCTCACCACAGCGCCCCTTTAAATACACATCCGAACACAAGCCAAGTCGAAGTCATTTCTTCCTTCCTTAAAATTTTCAATACAGACATCATGGCATCGTTTTGGCCGCCCACCGTCCTACTTTTACTCTACCTGATTAGTAACAATGGGATACCTCTTACCCAAGCTACTCCCAGTCAAGCTCCTCAAGAAAAGTTTATCAGCGTCAAGAATGGAACGTTCTACAAGGATTGCGAGCCTACTTATCTAGTCTCCATGAACTATTGGGCTGCGATGTAAGTCTGCTTTGGTCAATCTCTTGAAGATACGAAGCTGAGGTTAAATGTGTTTCCAGGAATTTGGCCGCGAGTGATGAGGCCGGTGGAAACTTGAGCAGGTTTCAAACCGAAGTCAAACAATTGGCCGATCGAGGTGTCAACAATGTCCGAATCGTAAGTTTCCTTCATTCTGCACCTCGAATGCTTATAATTTGAAGGAACCAACACGTCGAATTGTTTTAGATGGCTGCCTCAGAGGCGTCTGGACGTGGTATCCAACCCTTCAGAATGTATCCTGCTCTCCAAGAAACTCCTGGTGTTTGTAAGTTTCTTCTCAATCTTACAAATTGTGAAGTTGGATTTTTGATCTCAAGATATCCATCAACACAGATAACGAAGAGATTTTTGTCGGACTCGATCGTGCCTTGGTCGAATTTGCTAAACATGACATAAGCGTCATTATGACTCTTCATAACTTCTGGCAATGGTATATCCTCACCTTTTCCCACAGTTGATGACATTTTTTGGCTTATGCCCCGGTATCACAAATTGACTCGTATGCTTCCATATCCCTTTGCATCTCTGAATCGTAGGTCTGGAGGTTATTCCCAATATGTGAGTTGGGCCACCGGAGATTCAGAAATCCCGTATCCACCTTCGTAAGTTTCTCTCATTTTTCTTTTGTGTTTGTACTTTCACTAAACTTTGTGATTCTCTGGNAACGATTTTTGTCCGGCTCTTCGAAAGGTGGGACCCAGCTCTCAACCCGCCTTATGGGGACTACACCACAAATGGCACATATGACACATTCATAAATTATAGTGCAAGGTTCTAGTATGTGTACCCTTAGATATTGCAATTTGAATCATGTCCCCAAATTAACGGTCACCCCCATGCTTATCTCACAGTAACGACTCTTCGATCACCAACACTACTCAAACCTGGTTCCGTAATCATATCTCAACAGTCATCAATCGAATCAATACCATCACCGGAGTGGCTTACAAGGATGATCCGACCATTATGACATGGGAGCTGACCAACGAACCTCAAGAGCCACCTCTGAGTTGGCAAGTAACGTCCTTAGCAAGAATGCTGATCAACGCAAGAAGCTGACCATTATGAGTATGTGTTTAGGGTGGTGGATTCGGCCAAGTATATCAAATCCTTGGCTCCGCATCAGCTTGTTACTGTTGGTTTCGAAGGTAAAAATGGCGAATGGTGGTTCAAACGAGTTCATGCTCCTGATGTGATCGACTATGCTTGCGGGTATGCAGTTTCTGATCTACGGTGTTCCTCTTTCCATACTGTTTGACTGAGGTCGCGATTTCCTTTCAGACATCTCTGGGTACAGAACTGGGTAAGACTTATGGAATGTTGCGAATATGTTCAGAAACTGATGATTACATTGTGCAAAGGGTTACTATGATCCTTTGGATCCCACTGATGGTAATTTGACTCTTGCCGAGAGTTTTGCGACTGGGTTCCTTCGAAACCTGAGTCAATGGAGTTTGGATCTCAAGAAGGTTATAGTCCCTCCCTATATCATCGCTTTATTTTCGAAGGGTATAGTCGAGTTGACAAACTGAAAACATGATCTTCTGATACAGCCGGTCGTTCTCGAAGAATTCGGAATGGCAAGAGACAATTGGGAGAACGTAGCCAAAGGAGCACCCACCCAATATTATCTCTACAAGTCAGTCCTGGATTTTTTTTAACAGCACGTGTCATCGAAGCTGATTTACGACATCTTTCTGCGAGGATAACAGTGCGGAGGCGCATACCACTCATAAAGATCGCTATTTCCACTTTGTGATTTCGCATGTGATAGATTACTACAAGAAGGGCTTGGGATGGCATGGTACTGGGTCAGTATACCATTTTCCTATACTCTCATGCCTATTACGCCTATTCACTTGTACTTTTCTTTGGGGAAATTGTTCAGGCCATGGGCTTACGGTGGGATTTGGAGACCGACGGACGCTAAGAACAAATTTAACATGTCTAATGCAGGTAAGTTGAACAAAATTGAGCTCAGAATGTGCTCCGTTGCTGAATGCATTTTTCACATTACTATCAGGGGACCCACCTCACGAGGTATGGTTTTTGAGACACTCTTAATGAGTGCATCAAATCGCTGATGATCATTTTTTGCCAGGCTCCCGGATGGTACGATCTCTATGATACCGATAATGCGATGGACATTGTTCAAGATCAAGCAGAGGAAGTCGAAAAATTTCTCAATTCAATGAAAACTTCCAACTCTTCATCTTGTTCTCCCTCCTTGACCAGCCAGGCCAAATCTGGGTAATTACCTCTTTCATCTTGCATTTTAATCTAAGGCTCAAAAAAGTCAGAGGTCGCGACTATTAGTGGCAAGAGTCATCATCAAAAATTTCGCTTTTTTCCATCATAAAAACTGACTTATATATGTGATTGCTTCCATTGTGTTGGTGACGGTCTGTCTGCATTCCTTCATACGTTTGGCTATACTTTCTTGCATCTCTACTATTATGTAACATATCTTCGATTCCGTTTGAAAACTCTGATGCTTCTGTCCTTCGGGAATGATATATAATCATCTTGTTTATGTGAATATGGGTGGAACATTGCCACTGGTAGCTTCTTGCGTCTGAACAGGGACTTCTTCTGGTATCGTATGGTTTGAAAGCTTTATACAATTACAGGGCAATGTTTGGACGTGATACCCTGGATGCAACAAGATGGCTTGAAACTAAACATACAACATGTATTGTGTGTAGAATCATAAATTTGTGAGAAAAAGAACAGAGGCGCCCATATGCCACTAGAAGCTACTGGTTTATAGGACACGAGGGTGCCTCAGGATGTCGCAACGAATCTAAACTACAAAGATCAAACTGAGATGATCAAAATAAGATAACGTCTATCATTGGACAGCGGGGAAGCGATTGCTGGCATTCAGGACAGACTGATGTGGCGGGTTAGGGTTGTAAGGGTTGAGAGGACTGGCATTTTGATAAGTGTTGTTACCACTGGCCTGTTGAGGGTTGAAGCCAGGAGAAGGTTGGAAAACATTGGAAGCGAATTGATTGACCCTAGCCTGTTGGGCATTCTGTTGATGAAAGCCTGTTTGTTGTTGGTAAAGCGCTTGAGTATGTTGAGGTGGTAGAGGCTGAGATGAATAAGGGCTGGCGGTCGGTTGCAAAAAGTTATTGGACATTCCAGTGTTTTGCATTCCGTAACTTGGGTTAGAAGCGAAGCCCATCGATTGTCCCATGTTCGGTTGCTGAGGCTGCATGGACTGTCCCATGTTCGTTTGCTGAGGCTGCATTGGCATCATCCCGTTCATCATGCCTGACATTCCAAAGCCGCCATTTTGCATCATTTGATTATTCATCATGTTGTCTTGACCATATCCATTGTTGTACATCATGATATCGTTACTCAATCCTTGAACGGTGTTAGCATTAGCCATCTCAGCTGAGAAACCCGCCACTTGTCCAGGAAGGGCCACGGCTTGAGTTCCCGGTGCGGCATGAGGTATACTCCAAAGATCAGGTAGAGCAGATCGAAAAGAGGCATCAGGTCCTTCAGGAATCGGCAGATGAACGAGGTACAGTGCGCATGCTCGAAAATCTTGGATCAAGCGTACGAGCTCATCTGTCAAGCGAAAGAAAATGTAGATAAAGAGGGAGGTAAAGTCAGTCCAAGACGATTGGAGGCCAAAAAGTAAGAAAAACACTCAACTGAATCTTATCGTAGCGATGCCCATCTGGTTACAACAAACCTCGACAGTATATAGCAAAGGTGCACTTGGATTTCGTTGTAAGTTTTTAATGTCCAAAGCCTTTTGATGATGATCCGACCAACGCGTTCGTTGTCTCTCCCAATCGTCTCGTAAACCTTGAAGTCGTCTCAGAGCTGATTCGGCCTCAGAGCGAGTTAGTTGTCCAGTGACCATGATGTAGTGATCTTATGATGTTGAGGTTGAAACGATGTTTGATTCTGTGGTGATGATGAAATGAAGTAAAGGCTGATGACTGATCAATGATAGGGTCTTAAACCAAGAATCACAAATTCGAGTTGTTGTGTGATGCCCGATGGCCAGAGCCGGTCCCAAAGCCCAAAAGTGGTAAACCGTAAACCGGCGGGTAAAATCGGCTCAAAGCGGAAATGTGAGAGAAAGTTCTTTATGTTGATACAGCATCAATCTTGACTTGTTGAACTTGGGGCCAGTCTCTTGAAAGCACAATCCACTCGATCCTGCATGTGCATATAGCTTATGGCGTCTGTCTACAATTCTGAGATACTTTCATGTGCTCAGAAGTACGAATCTTATTATCCATTTCTTTCTGCAAAAAAGCTACCTACCCAACCTGACCTAAGCGCATGAAACCCGTGGAGATGTTGAAAGGTGATATATTACCAACTCGTTGAGCACAGAAGGAGACTTGCAAATTTTCGCACAGGAGCACTCTTCACATCATGGTGCTCACTGAAGCCAACGATTTGAGACTTGAAGTGGTGGAGAATGGAGGTGTGAGTAGTCATTGAAAATTTTGTCCTTCAAAAAATGAATAAAGAGAAAGTGGATTGAGTCTTTGTGGTACCTCAAGCACAAGCTGAAATTGAGCAACCTGTTTCACAGAGGTTCTGGTATGGGCCCAGTGAGTATGTACTCTGTTGATGTAAATACAACTTCAAGATGATACATAGCTGTTATGTGGTTCATGAATGCCCTCACATAATGGAGTAAGTCAGATAACTGTTGTCTTATATGACTCTTTCACTTTCAGGATAGAAGTCCACTATGGGCTTCACTGTGGTTGGCGTATCCTTATCTCTTCGGCTTCTTTGAAGATTCAAGGTGTCTATCTCAAGTTTCCTTTCTGATTGTTTCTTGAACATAGACTTCCTTCCTCCAACACCAATCAATCAAATGTTGTTGACCTTCATTCACTGTAGCAAGCCTGAGCGTAGAAATAGCCTTCAATAATCATTCATGATACCCATACGATTTGAAAAATCAGTCACAACTCTTCCATAAATGCCAACCAACATATATCAATGTGTGGATATCTTGACAAAGTCTTTTGTTTGTTGAATTAAGAGGCAGCTTCGCCCCATAGAGATTTGATTACAATTGTACCAGATAAAACAAATGATGACGGTCACAAATGATTGAATTAATGCTATAAATCAATACTTCTATCATTTGCTTTTTTAACTACCAATGCGCAAGTCATCTCATCATCAAATTCGTAATAAAGAACCTAATTTACAATCATAAATACTTGAAGAAAAGAAGACTGTAATGTTATGTCTTGTAATTGAAAGTTAAGGGATATTTCAGTGCCTTCAAAAAAATGTGATGAAAATTCGAAAATTCGATTTTACACTGTTATTACACACTACTCTCTTCCAATCGATGAGATCGATGATAGATCAGAAACTGAAGCATTTCTACGACTCTGTCCGCATGTAGCGTGTGGTCCAGTGGTGGAGGCCATGGTCCGACAAGCGCGACTACAGAACACGAGGCCACACTTAGGACCTATAGACATATCATCCGCTGATGTAAGCTCGCCAAATAGAGGTCAGAGAGATGATATAGAAGCAAGGGAGACGACTAACAAGTGGGACAATTAGTTCCCATCACTCCGCATACTGCACACATGGCCTATAGAATCGACAAAAGAGATTAGTCTTCGAAACATCACCTCAATCTCGCGATCTATTCTATAGAGCGCTGACCTCCACATTTAACCGACTATCTGCCTCAAGAGCTTGTAAGACTGGATCCATTCCCACCGCTATTGACGAGCTTTCCACTTCGTCGTCTTGACCCTTCACATTCTTAAATTTCGTTGTGTTCATCTCTCCATCATATTCCCAATCCTCCTCATCCTCATCCTCTTCTTCCAAATCTTCATCTATACCCCAATCAAAGTATCCCGACAAACGAGATTGTTCATCTGCTGCAAGAACATTCTGAAGCCTTTCTTCAATTGACAAACCGCCGGACGAGGACGCAATTGAGTTGAGGGGTGCTTCTGGTTGTTCTGAAGAACTAGAAGCACAATAAAAGTCGATTGTGATAGCTGGTACTGCTGGGGTGGTGATAGAGCTGCGGCTTCGTCCATGCCGATGACCAAGAAAAAAAGAAGGCGCGCTTCCTTTGGAATTTGAGGCTAACGTTGGGGCAGGAAGACTGATTACGCTACTCGGTCGAGCTAGGCCGGTGGTGAGCCGAGGAAGACAAAGTGCGGGTGAAGTAGATGATCGAGGGAAGCTGGAAGGTTTTGAAATCCTTGGTTTTGCCCAATCACTACTAACAGGGGGTGGGGCACCCGTTGGCATCACTGGTAACATGGAATGATTGCGGCTGTGTCGGTAAGACGGGCGGGTGGGTAGTACAGTTTCTGGCGGTGTTCGAGGGCGTTCAAGATCGTTTAAGCGTTTGTAAGCTTTTTGAACAAATGCGTCAGCGGCCTTAGTACCGACTCCACCCGGCAATTGCGAGATCCTGATGATCACAAACCACAATTGACGAGCTTGAGCTTGACCCCAATGAGAAAAGTTTGAAGTTGGATCGATTAGGATTGGCGAGAGGCTTGGATGAGGATTTTCAAATGGCCAACGAGCGAGAGCTAATAAATATGAGAGCAAGATGACAATCGTTCGGGTAAGTTTCGTATCTTGGCTAAGCGATCGAGGCTGTGGTTGTGAGATAGAAGGAAGGGTTTGGCTTCGAGGGCGATTAGGCGAGGGCGAGCGAGAGGCAGAGGCGGGGGAAGCAGGTGGAGAAGTTGATGATTGTTCAGTACCGATGAAAGTTGGATAAAAAGTTGAATGATTGAGTAGACGAAGAGCGATTGCGGCACCATCTTCCCAAAGAGTAGATTGACCGACTCTAGAGCCTGAAACGGGTTCGAGGGGTGGTTTAAGTTTACCATGACAATAGAGAGAAACAAGGAGTGAAACAAAATCCAATGATAAATTAAGATCCAACTTTATTGTGGAAGAAGTGGATGAACTACAAGAGTTCGGTAAAGGTTGAGATGGAGACAAGTGTTCAGCATAATAGCTTCTTCGTCTACTGCCACTGGGCTTGGGCTCAAGTTGATATTGTAAGCCAGTTATGAGCCAACGAGCACCAGTGTTGATACGTTGAAGTTGATCTGGTAGGATTGTTTCTTGAATTCGACTCTTTGAGATTGAATTGAAGAAGGAATTGGTTGGAGAGCTTAATGTTGGGCTTTTAGGACTTGCCGGTGCAGGTTGAGGGCCAACTTCGGCAAGATAGATACTACAAGTTCATCAAGTTAGTCTTTACCACTTCCTCAAGCTATTCATCATAGATTGCTGAAAGACTTACCTGGCTAGGTTCAAGCAGGCTGCACTGGAGCCCAGTTGAGCAGCAACGGTGAATCGATCGACGGCTAACTGAAGTTTGTGATTCACAAAACTCATCTACAAAGTCCGTTCCATCAACATCAGCTTGACGTTCATGTCGTTTCATCGTTTCATCTGGCAGAGGTAGGGTTAGTCGACCAGTGGCGTTGAATACCAAATATACTCACTTGGGCTTCCCATAGCAAATTCTCAACTCGAACCTTGTGTGCTTCTTCATCTTCATCTGCTGAGAAATATAGTGCTTCGTCTAAGTCCGATACTGGACTATTACTACTGGCCGACGGTATATCCAACCGTAGGGATGAGATGCTGTTTGTTGACATTATTTCTTTTGATGATTTAGAACTCGAATCATGACTGCTGGCACAGCTCCCACTAGCGGAAGAAGCCGTCGACAGCGAAGAAGGTTTGCTGAGAGGTGGTAATAAACGGCGAGCAGTAAGGCCGAGTGAGACAAGCCAACAGTAATACCTGCTGTAATCACTTGTAGGTCGGACCTTGGCCGTGCGCTTCAAGCTGAGCGCGTTGAGGTCAGAATAGGTTAACATCCTGGTACTGATTTATATCTGAAAATACAGCAAATCGTAAACAAGCAGATTGATTGCCAAAAACAGAAGTATATAAGGTGATGGTCAATTGGGTAGACTGGACAAGAGTCAGAGTAAATTTATAAGCGGAATGTAGAGTGACGAGTTGTGATAAGCGAGTAAATAGAACACGACTTCGATAAGATCAACAGATTCGTGTGATGAGTTCTATTCAAAGAATATGTTGATATCTATCTTTAGTTTGGAAATACTTCTCAAAGCGAGAAGAGAATATCAGAAAGAAGTAAAACAAATCCGCGCAGAAGTGAAGTGGAAAGATTTGGTAAAGAGGCGATCAAAATCAAAATACATAGTCGAATGAAACTTTCAATCAAATCGATTCACCTTTCTTTATACAAATACTCAATCATAAAAAGCTTCATTTATTGTACTATACACATCAAGAGCTTCCATGGAATATCACCAGAATTCAATTCTAACTCTCACTATTAAGTATAGACCTTTGATAAACCTCTCCTCAAAGGTATCACCCATGAAACCCAAACTGTCGAGCTTCTACTATACTTTTGTCCTTCTCAAGTTTATTGTAAGCAATGTGATACAAAACCAAACCAAGCGGAAGATTCTCATCAGCCTTTGCATAGCACAACTCCTCGGGTTCCCGTTTCTTCCAAGCTGAATTGGAGATTTTACGCAACACGTTCGACCGGTTCGAGGATGAAAGCTGATGAGAGACTGCATCATGCTCGTCGCTTGTGCTGAGCTATAACTTAGTGCATCAGTCTCGCTGAATTTGATAATCCTTGGCAAACACCAAATACTTCTATTTTGAGAAAACTTTACAGGTTCAGTCATGATTGGCTTGTCCCTGCGTGATCTTATCACTTTTTGCGTATCATCAGTCGATCAAATGCTTCTCCAGCGCTTGTAAGTCGGCGATTTTTGACGGTACGCGCCCCGCGGAGCTCCACTGGGCGCGTGAGCGACTCCTAATAAATTAAGTTGCCAAGAATTGCCAAGACATCGGATGATATATAAACACATGAAGATTTTCCAAGAAACTCATGTTGAACTCGGAAGGCTGCTTGGGTTAAGAAAATTGATCATTTCCTTTGTTCATGGTGCATTTTGATTTGTTGCTGAGATCAGAAGATGAACTGAAATGGCTTGAGCGTCGTGATGCTTGACTTGACTTAAGCTGTGAGTACAGCTGAGTACTGCAAAGAAATCATGATTCTAATACATAATCTGCGGAGAGTGTCTGTGTGATCTCTTGATACTTTCCTGTGCTCTATGCAGACCTCCCAACTTAACTAAGTCCCTCGCTGGTGAAATACACGCAAAGTCTTTTTCTTGGCGCTTGCTACTACCATATTTAGAACTTGTAAAGCTTGAACTGAGACACCAAACACACTGAGATTGAGAGTTTTGCTATCTTCACAAAGAAATATGTGCATTGACAGAGAGAGCACCGCACTCCCCATGCCAAGAAAAGTCACGATAGGAAACTCAACCTCAAGGTTTATGGCTCACAAACCAAGGAAAATTGTTCATTTCTTTTTCTAGTGTGTACAGACGCCTCTGTCAAAACCAGCACCCAACAAATTGGGTTAAAAACTATTGGGTTTTGTCAAGTATTGGTTTTGTCAAGGGAAATCTCACTGCAAATAAGGATTTATTTGGCCAAAAATGTATTGGTTTTCCCAGATTATTGCTTTTGATGGCTATTGGTTTTATTAGAGGCAACTGTAGGCAGGAAAGGACATTTATGTATTTCAAGATTCATTTGCACTTTCATTGACTCAAATGTTGAAAGTGAGAAAGAGAAAAAGTTATGTTGATGTGTCAAGAATTTGACCTGATCTTTTGATCACCATGCTGTGAAGTTTACAAAATTGGAACACCTTTTGAAGTAATCTGTCTATGGAAACAGTCACCTATTTATTTCCTGTTTTTATGGCTCTGAAATCTCTGTTCCAGATCAATCAATATGAGCACTTTGAATTTAGGATTCTGAGTGATTTTTAGATAGATAGAAAAGATTATAGACCAGAATGCTTGAATGGTCTTGATATTTTTGAGATTTGAGCCCAATGCAAGAACCTATGGCCAGAGTACATTATTTCTTGACCTTCTCCATCCTTAGTTTTCTCTAATTGTTCAACTGGATTGGTGTCTTGTTGTCAGGTAAGAGTTTCCTACAAATCCTGAACATCTGCTTTTCAATGAGGGTAAAAACACTCAAATTTCTGAGCATGTATGAAAAATGAAAAAGGAAAACCTGTAGCAATACAGGGAAGAAACACATATTTATCATCACAAACAAACCTGAGTCATAGCCCTTCATGAGACTTCTGATGATCAAAGATTAAGTGGCTAGAACAAACATCAAAATTGAAGTTGCCTTTGAAGGAAAAGATGAACATGTAAGGATTAGCAATGAGTATTCTGGGTGTTTTGAATTCTTGCTAGTTTTGAACTGCAGGACTCAAAAACATATAACACAATGGAACAATTTTTGAGAGATGCACTAGAGTTTCCTAGGTGATTGATTAGGTCTGATGTCAGATGGCATCTTCAAGTGCCCTCAACTTTTAACATATCCAATAGTCTCAAAAGTGGTTGGGTGCAAGTTGTAATGTCTTGTTTTTTCGAAGTGCATCTTGCTCAATTGCATATTGCATAAAATAAACAAGCCAAAAACAAAGAACCACGACCATCTATCCGGATCTTTTTTGATTGTGTAACAGCAAGAACTTCTTGCTGTCTTTAACGTTGTGCAATGTCCGGTCCCACACGGACGGGATCTCAAATTGGCCGATAACTCGCGGGTAGCTGTGGAGGCTCGAGCAAATTA
This sequence comes from Melampsora occidentalis, assembly GCA_002157085.1. Classification (NCBI taxonomy): domain Eukaryota; kingdom Fungi; phylum Basidiomycota; class Pucciniomycetes; order Pucciniales; family Melampsoraceae; genus Melampsora; species Melampsora occidentalis. Next base: position 6,480 of record KZ146480.1, on the reverse strand, counting down.
TGTTCCAATCACTCCGCGCAACACAAGGGAGCTCCGTGCCTAGAGGGTCCTTTAAGTCTTTGAACGACAAAACCCCTTTATCTAAACACTTATTTTGCAACTGCTTTACCAGTTTGATACGTACCTTCGCATGAATGAGATCGGCAAATATTCGCAACCGTGTTGCCTGCGACTGCCAGCGATCATCAACCCCTCAGAGAAGACAATAGAAGACTTCAGAGAGAAGTATGTACTAATCAGCTGGAACCTGGTGTCGCGCTATGCCTTTGATGACTTGAGGAGCGTATGACTTGCAATTGTCATATAAAACACGGGATCTTTGCACATATAGGGCAACGTCGCCCCCCAGCATGGAACGCAATGGACTCGAGGCCGCCTTCCATTCTCGTCAGCCATTTGTCCGCCTATGCTGACGCTTCATGAGGCGGAATTTGCTAGTCCTGACACCTACTTTGCGACAGACGTACTTCACGAGCTTTGGACTGCTTTGCACAACGACCCGAACATAGGTTCGGTGCACATCAACTCTCTCAACTCCAAGCGTAGGTCTATTCTTCTTTCGAATATGTGTTTGATGTGCGTTTACAAAGATACGTGCTTGTTGTGTTTAGTGCGGAAGGCCTTTCAAGAGAGACCTTTCTCACTATCGGAGTCGTTGCAAGCACTGAAGGAAGTCGGCCTGACTCGACGGTTGACAAATTTGCGTAAGCGCTCGCAGCATGGACGCTGGGCTCTAACGCCCTGGGCCGTTGATAGCCTAGAGAGCGAGCTCTGCAAGGTAACGTTGAAACCACCAATTACATCAGATCAGCACTGACATAGAAATTTGCATATGGAAATCAAGTTAAGAGCGCAGCATATTACGACTCCTGGGGAAGCAAATCTTCATCAGCTTGTATGCGGAAATCTGATCGACCGAATGGATATTCCAGTCTCATCGTCAATGAAGAGGGTAAACGAGTCCAGAGGTGTTAAAGGTGGTCCGAGTCGAAAGTCAAGATACATCTCTCCAGCAGATCCCTCGATTGTGACCAGAAGCCGCAACACACGTGGAACACCCGGAACTGCAAGAAGGCAATCTCAAGGCAGAAGATCTCCACCCGAAGCGGGAGGCTCGCTTGAAACGAGAGCAGATAGGGAGAGCATCCCTCCAAGGTAGATAATCTTCATCATGGTCGTAAGACGTCATCGGGACTGATTGGTCTCCACGACGTCAATGGTTTAAGTGAGACACAGGGTCAAATTGTGACTCTGCAAATGTGAGTTACAGGCAGGCATTCTTCTTGACATCGTAACCTTTGTCCCCGTTCAATGAGTGCGTAAGTCTCCTCAACCGACACGGATGTGTGCATGCAGCCGAGTGTCGGTAGAGACTGAATCGGGGACATAATTTCTTTGCAAACAGAATATGATAATCACAATGTTTCTCATCACGATACACACTTTCCTTTTAGCGCGAACGAAGCTCTTTCGGAAGAGCTAAAACAGAAGGACATTCTGATTGAAGATCTGGAAGAGAAATTGCTCGAGTCGATCCGCAGAAATGAAGCGTGAGCTGCAATATTTGTGATCGTGTTTTCGTCTTGAGGAACTAGGTTATGATAGACACCCATGTGTGCTTATATCAGGGATCGACAAGATAATCAGGATCAGATGCAGAGCACACGCCCTACATCAAATCACCAACCTATTGGGACTTCTGACGAACCTGGCATATACGAGATCACGCGACGACAGCTCGAACGCTACCGCGCACAGAACTTCGCACTCACAGCCAGAGTCGATGAGTTGGTACAGCATGTCCAAGAATCAGATGCGTTAGTCATCCTTTGCATCGCCTAAATTCCTCTAAAAGTTGAGAAAATCACTATTACCTGGCGCTCAAAATTGTAGGGAAAAGTTGGTTTTGGAAGCGAATGCTTCACGTCTAGCTCAAGAGTATTCAACTTTAAAGGCGCAAACTGAAATGTTGAGTGGGCAGCTGCAAAGATCTGAGAGGTGTGTAGCTTCGGTGGACACGACATCTTAGACTTCGTATTGATGAGCTAACAGTCATATTGAATCTGACTTTGATAGCATAAACGCCATATGGAAGACACGTACTGAGGCGCAAAAACAAAAGGCTATTGAGATTATCTCATCTATTGGAGAGTCAGATGAGGAACAGTCCTAAAGATCAAAGAGAAGCTCAAGGACTATGATCCAGCGACTCATACTGAGCCCGTGGATGTGCTCTCATACATCCACTCTAAGACAAGGGACATAGCGGTATGACAAAATATGTATGATGAGCTATTTTGCTTTGAATTTTATGGCACAAGTAGGATACAAATGTATGCATATCAACTCCAACTTTCTCTTGGACTCCGAAAATCAAATCAAACATCATCCCAAAGTTGAACATGATTGATTTTGCTACATTGACCCTAAACAAACTCTCTGGTGATAGTTTCTTATCCTCCGTCAATACTGGCCATACCGTTTACAAGATTTCTGGTCTGAATATATGTGGACTGTCAGAGAAAATATCACAAGTATGAAACCAAATCATCAGGAGTCTTATGCATATGTGACACAGTTTATTGAAGCATGAAGCAATTTAATTCCAAAGTCTGCACTAAGGCACAAATTTGGGATTGGTTTTGCCCATGAGATTAAAGGCTGATATGATTGCTTGTAAAACTATAAGATTGGACCCAGGAAAGGTACGCGCTAATAATTGTTTATCTTACATTTTTTGATGACTTCTGACCTCTACCAGTTTGTTGAGGTCAAACAATTCATATCCCAAGTTCTTGTTTCATATAACATTCTTTCAATACATGGATGTGCAGTTATGAGATCATTCCCAACTCATTCAAATACCCTAATGATCTGATTGAATATCTCATGGTTGTAATCAATATAGTATCACAATATTATCCAGTAACACTGTAGCTCGAAAAATTCTTTAGGGTCTACAGCGGCTAACAGGGAAATTCTCTTGTTTCATGGGCAAAACAAAAGGTATCAGTTCTCAAGATAATCTGGAACTGCAGGTGTTGACTTTGGTTACAAGAAAGAGAAACCTTTGATGATTAAAATACTAACTGAAATCATAATCATACAAGGACACACATTCAACATACTGGCTCAACCTTGTGGGTATATCTAGGGAAGCAGAGCAAATATGAGGTTACAAATATCCGGGAGATGATTGCATCAAACAGATATGGTTTGGGAATTTTGGGTGCAAGAAGATCATGAAATCCAATGCATCGGGCCTCAACAGTTCGATCAAAGTTGGAGTGAAAACAGTATTCTGAGGTCAGCAGACTATGCAAGGATTTTGATCTTTTCTTCTCTCTTTGGGTTGGAAGATATATACACTCAATGTCATTGTGCTAACCTATTTATTGTCCTTGCAAGTTTTCAACTGCATGCATAAGATTGGGCATATCTCTGAATGAACATCTGAATCTTTGGAATCCTCCTTGTCTTCATCAAGGTATAATGGGGCGGGAAAAACGTTTGAACAGGGAGGATCTCTCATGCTTCTCTTACCTCTCAGCGAGAAAAAGACGAGCAGATTCTCAAGTTGCATTTTGGAAAAGATTTACACGCATATGGCTGGTGTGCAGAAAAGCGCCATAATGAACTATTGGGTATGGGGAAGGGCCACAAGGACAAAGTACACCGCATTTGTAAACATCGGTCTCCACTCACACCAAAGAACGTCAAGTATCCTGCGCCCCGGTTGCACTTGTAACGCGGTCGAGCCGCATCCAAGTTAATTATGAGATATCTGTGTTTCGTTGATGTATAGAAGCAATTTATATATCTACCAGACACGTTTTGTAGAACGAAAATCGCATGAATAAATTGATACATGTACAACCCTGGTCTAGTAGGGTACATCGTCCTTACCCTGTTTAGCCTCCGAATCAGATGTATCTTTCACTTTACCTGGTCAAGGCTTTATTGAAGGTTTTGCATGATATCATAGAGCGGTTTGTATGAAAGGGGCTTAGCATAGACATTGACGCGAAAGTCACCTTCAATACCTTCGTGACTGAGCTCGATCCCGACCATGAGAAGTTTTCGATGCGGTCGATTTTTTGTTGGCATCTGGGTTATTGAACTCAGCGTTCCTTTTCTCAGTCTTTCGGGCAGCCAGCTCGTCCAGAGTGAACTGAAGTTACGATCGGGAATTCAACATTCGATTAAGCCCCTTTCCGCAGGAGTGTTGACAAGGCTCACCTTTCTGTTTGCCAGAGGATCAACAACTGCATACTCATCAGCTCGATGCTGATCTACAGTTGCGTCTTTTCTAAATTTGAGTTCACTGCGGTTCAAAGTCACATCGTCAAAACACATGCCAAATTCCATCAGCTATATGTCAAATGTGAGACAAGAGATACATTTCCCAAGCGCACTGAGCCATCCATCCGTCGTCATCGTCATCCACGTCACCCAATACGCCATCTTGGGTAGGGTCTACTTCGCCAGCGTACCCATCTAATCGATCTGCTCTGGCTTCAACGCTGCTTGAGGGACCCTCGGCCCCTCGCAGTTTACTACGAAAGCCTTCCAAAATCGAGTCAATTCCGGCACTACCGCCTTTTTTTGCTGGTGCCGACACCTGAGATATTGTTTTTTCGGCGCGGGCTTTATATCGGGCTCTTTCAGCTTCCAGTAGCGATCGGCCTTCCTGAGACTTGTGACCTTTCCTTGACTTCTGGGCTGTTTTGGTGAGTTCATGGTCGGACCCAGATTCATCACTATTCAATCCCATTTTCAGATCGGCCTCCATCCTTGCAATTTCGTCTTTCACTCGTTCACTGAACAAAGATCAACATAAGATCGGATGGTGAGTTTAAGAATCAACTGGGGATGCAAAACTATCCAATAGGGAAATGTCGATCTCAAGGCTGTTGGCCTGCACTTACGCGTCATTCTTCTGCTTTTTCCGAGGTGCTGTACTTGAGCCAGCTTCTCCCCTTTCCCCGTGATCTTTTGAATCGGAAGTCCGCCGCTTGGCCACAGCTTTGAGAGCGGAGTGCATCTTCACGGGTTGGCTTTCATCATCTTGCTGTCTGAGAGTAGAAAAAGGCGGCTGCACCAAAGACGTTACTGGAATGTCAATTGCTGAACGCCTTGGATCAACAATTTTGCTCGATAGCTGGGAGGAGGCCTCGACATCGTGCGCGCTTCTAAATTTAGGCCGCTTTTCCTCTGCTTCTGCAGCAGGGCCTGTCAAGTGCTCTTCATCGGCAAACGAAAGAAGACCTTTGTTCCTTTGCAGACGCAAGGTTCGTTAGGTGTCTTGAAGATTCGAATTGAGGAAGGAGGACAGTCTGATGCGGGCCTTACTTCGCTAGAGTCCGATGTTTAGATTTCATCTTCTCCTTTGCCTTTTCCCTCTTGGCCTCTTTCTTTGCCTTTGCCTGTTCTTTGATTTGCTCTCTGGTGATCCTCGGAACGATGTCTGGAAAGGGATTGTCGATTACCTCTACGCTTTTGATCACAGGAGGGTGGATCGGACGTTCCTTGCGATCAACTTCGGCTTCACTAAGCTTGATAACATTGTATATGGTGTCGCCGATCACAGATCCAAATATGGTATGCTTATCCTGCAATTCGTCGGTGCGGGCTGTATTTAACCATTAATCGGCCGGCGGGCATAGCACAGGGAGAAAAAATGTCGAATGTGAAATATTGAAATGAAGGAGCAAAAATAACTGTGTGAGCCTTACCTAATGTAAAGAAAAACTGGGATGTATTGGTGTTACGAGTCCCTAAATTCGCCATGGCAACTAGCCCTCTTCGTGAAAACTTCAGTCGTGCATTAATCTCATCGTCAAATACTCCCTCATCGTATATAGATTCGCCTACATATCCTCTTGGACTGATCAGCTGAATGCTGCGAAAGGCTGATCAATCGGACATTATTCTTACCTCCAGTACCAGTACCAGACGGATCACCAGTCTGAACGATGAAATCAGGTACAATACGATGAAAGATGACGCCATCATAGTATCCTTCAAGACATAATTGCACAAAACTGGGCGTAGCAATAGCACCTTTGATCAATTTGCGTGTGATGAGAAAGGCAAAGGTCGGATCTACTTTCGACAGGCCTTCGGAGTTTCCTTCGGCCATAATTCTATTTCAATCGGTCCATGAGTAGTTTTCAACTTTATGCGACCAGAGGGAATTGGTTCGGTAACACTTTGCAAAGAATAGATTTCCATTGGGAGCAGAAAAAGGATACAATGTCAGGATATATCATGAGATAATCAGAGGAGACGAAATCCTATACTGACAATATATTGGCCATACCAAAAGTCCTATTTCAAGTGGAAGTTTTTTGAAGCCGTGGTCACAGTTGTTGTCAGACTTGAATGTCGGCTCTGAGCGTGATCTTGAGTCTTTACCTGAAGTCGCTCCCTGACCCGATCAGTTCGACCCGACTACAGCTCTCGGGCGATCATCGGGGA
>KZ146471.1:0-10279 GCA_002157085.1 Melampsora occidentalis | reverse complement strand
CTTGTTGGGGATATGGGTGTTCAATCACAGAGGTGACTGTAGCACCTCCATTTCCTGAGATAATTTAAGTTAACAGTCCCAAATCAAGGGTTGGCATTGAACTTTGCAGGCACCAAACCATTTATATGTTTGTGATTTGCCCCGGAGTAAACTCAGGGGTGAAGCTCAGACCCATGCTTTTGGATAGCCTTCACTCATGTACATCCTTTCCGGTGCTTTGGACCTTGAGGCAAGCACCAATGTGTGAAGTAAATCCTAAAGGACCAAAATGAAGCTACATCACATACCTTTATATATGGAGCATCCCTGTGTCCCGTTGCCACTGTATTAACTACAGGAACATATATTTAATTCAAGTCTGCAAAAGAATCAATTGACAAATATTTTACCGGCTTCCTCCCTCACAACTTTCCAAGATCATCTAGAACTTGTAGGTGCATCACATGCATCATTTATCAATCCAAAAAAACAAACTTATACCTAAAAACCCTACCAAAAGTATTGAAATATACTTGGCTCTGCTAAAACCCATAGCCATCAAAAGCAATAATCTTAGAAAACCAATACATATTTGGCCAAAACAAATTCTTATTTGCAGTGAGATTTCCCTTGACAAAACCAATAGTTGTTCACCAAAATTTTTGGGTATTGCTTTTAACAGAGGCAACTGTACATATCCATTCCAAAGATGTCACACTTGTGCTTTTAGATGCTTCCAATCACACAATTAGTCAGTCATAGCCTGGTGATGTGTACAGACAACTCATCTGCCTGTTTACTAAGTTTTTGCGATTTTCAGAAAGCCAATCTTGAGGTGTCCCATATTACAATCTAAATACCCACATCAGATTGTTAGAACCATAATGATCCACTAGTGTTAGGTAGATGAATGATGTTCCCATCTGCACTCCTGATGCAATTAAAATCAACTCCTTAGACTTTACTCAAGTCACCTTCTCATATGGACTTGAATGACTACAGAAAGCATTAGAGAGAGATATTTTAGCCTTTGGCTCAGGGGGCACTCAAAGCAATGCATACACAGAGAGAGATATCTATTTCAAATGAGAAAGTGGCTCTAATTCCATTCCCTTTTTTGAACGATTTGGTTTTCTCCAAAAGTTTGGCCTGTCAGTTTTTTGTATGAACACATATATCTCACCAAACTTAACACATTCCCTTGCAGGCGGTAGCACCCAAAGCCTGCGTGCGGACTTACGCGTAATGTGGGCTACCTGGCGTGAGAGGTCGTCGAGTTTAGTAGGGGGAAAATGGGCCCAATTATAAATATTTGTGTTTTCCATTTTCCTCTTGGGGGATCAAAGTCCCGCTTCTTGCGGGCAATACTCTCTATTCAGATCACTGATAACTTGAGCCATGCATAAGTTTTCATTGCCGTCAAAATTGTGTCTTTTCAAATTTTTCATACAAAATTGTGTCTTGGTGTAACACCATCTCCCTCTTTGGATTTTTGAAATTTGAAGATACCCTTTTCGGACATCGATCATATCTTGAGAACAGTGCAAATTGTGAAGGAACTGAGTTGAGCGTCTTGCTCAGAACAAGCAGAACTTTGATTGCTCAAAAGAAAAACCCAGAAGCTTTCGTGTAGCAAATGTTTCTCATTGAATCCATTTTTCCCCTGCTAAGCTCGACAACCGCTCACGCCACGAAAGGCACATTCGACGTAAGTCCCCTACGCAGGCTTCGGGTGCTACCGCCTGCGAGAGAGTTTGTTAAGTTCTATATTTCAAATGCAATCTTCCTTTGACAACACTTGTGATTGGGTCAAGAATTTGTTAGTACATTGATTTTTTAGATGAGTTCAAGGCACAAATCTTCTTCATGAAGCCCTTGACTTTCTCCCTTATACTACCTTGATTCTTTCCCCTTTCTCTTTGAAACAAACATCCCATAAACATTTACTCTGACTCCATCACTTCATAAACTGACGAACACAATCATGCTGCCATAACACCCCCAAAAATAGGGATGGAACACCTGGTCATGAGATCGAAAAGAACTGTGAATGAAACTTTGGGTTTTTCTTCCCCTAATTTTTGCATAGATGATGATGATGACGATAAGGACGATGGTAAGAATGAGTAGAAGTGGAAAAATACATTTAGGGAAAAGAGGAGGGGTAAAGGAAGAAAAGAAAGGAAGAAAGAGCGAGAACAGAGCAGAAGAACCTTTTTTGTAAACAAAAAGAGATCGTTCTGGAAGTGTTCCCTATCTCTTCTATTTTTAAATCTACGATATTATCATTACTACCTATTTGTAACTTTTGCTATGATTCCCTTCTCTTTTTTTAAAACAATATCTCAGTTCCTTGATCAACTTCGTGCTGTTGTGATGAAGAGGAAGAGTGAAATCTAAATTTGATTTCTCAATCTTAAAAATCACCCTTCCACAAGGTTCTTGGTTTTATCTTGATTTTCTCTTCGGCCAATTTCTTCCGCCATTAGCAATGAAACCAATGATTCTTACTGGAATCACAAGTGCATTCTTTAAATTTTCAATTCTTAGATTCTTTCCTTCGTCTTCTTCTATTCCTCTTTTCAATCCACCAAATTTCAATTCTTGACAATATCGATAAACGTTCTTCGTTAATGGATGTTCAAGCACTTCTGTCCACATTCCACGTATATCTTTTTCATGTTCGAGTCCGATTGGAACAGGTATATTGCTTTGTTGTAGGAACGTTCTGATCGTTGATGGATGCACTGCTTTGCATTTACTTCGATCTGTCATTCAAAGCAAGACAGAAACCTCAATAAATCATCAATCAAATAGAGTAAGAACGATTGATGTTCGAACCAGGCGTTGATATCCAACCAAGGCTAGCGTTTGAAATGCCGATGGTGGTATTAATTCGGTACAATATGAGGAAGCGGGTGTATGCGCAAAGACGAAAGTTAGAAGAGATTACGAATCTTTCAGGTAGTCAACTGACCTGCTCAACACCGCCGTACCTGTATCACGTGATTATTGTTTTCACAATTGTGATCAGAAGATGAAGCATGGGAGAAAGGGCAAGATCAACTATTAAAAAATTGGCCATAATAAAACAGAAATTTATTGTTCATATCACACATATACAAATTCTTCAATCTAACATCGAAAGATTAGTCTAAATAAACAACTAAAGGGAAAACGAGATGTGAAACATGCTAGTTCGTAGATCACTTGCCAATCTGTTCACTTTTTTCACCACTTGGATCACGTCGGTTCATCAAATCCAAATCGGATTGGACTTGTTGTTGACCCACTTTCTTCACGCCAAGCAATAAGTCATTCAGGATTGGTGGAACTAAAAGATTATTCGGATTTGATGGATTTCGCGGTTTGCCGCTTTTTGTTCTCCTTTCTTCTCGTACCGGATTAGTTATCGATGGAATTGGACGGGAGGAGGGGCCTGTCGGAAGCGAGCGGGTTGGATGTGAATCATTACGTTTATGACTGCCATTAAGGGTGGTAGGGACGATAGGTTGGGTTGGAGGATCAGAAGGCAAAAGTTGTGGAAAAGTTGAAGAAGACGGATGAGGCGATAAGGCAGAGGTACTAGAAGGCAGAGGTACTGTTGAAAGGGACGTAGCATCAGCATCATCAAAAGATAAGAAGGCAGAATGTGGTGGGCGAGGTGGTAATGGTACAGGTCTGGCCAGTTCAAAGCATTGCGATGAGTAAGGAGGATGAATGGGAGAAAAATTGTTCATGGAAGATGAGATAGGGGCATTATGATCAGGGAGAAGCATCGGCGATGAGATACGGGGTGACATGTGCAAAAGTGAGTCGTCCGGTTGCCTAGTCCAGTCCCGCAGTCCACGAGCTGGGTTAGCGTATTGTTCAAGCTGATCAGCAACTGACCAAGGACCGCTTGAGGTCGAAGAGTGCGAATGAGAAGCATAGGGATTTTCGATCACGGGGCTAGCAGTTGTTGGGAAGGGTTGAGTTGTAAGGTTGCCATTCAAAGTAACTTGAAGAGCGGCAGGGCGTGTTTCGCGTAAGCTGTAAGAAGGGGTTGCTGAACTGATGGAGGCAGTGAATTCTTGTGATTTATCTGGAGCTGGAGAAGGCTCATGGCGCAATGACTGGATGGAGGTTTTTCGAATAGTCTCTCCTTCACGTGTTGAATGAGGAGCAATTATGGCTATGCTTGAGGAGATCTTGGATGCATGCAATGTGGTGTCTACTTCGCTGATTCTCTTGGGAAGTGAAGCAGGGACCTTGGATGATGTCGACAGTTGCTTTTGCCATGTATGCCCTATGAGATAAAATCAACACACAAAAGCGAAAAGACAGCAAATGGCATGATGCTGTTGAGGTTATAAGTAAATCAACTCACTAAAATGGCAATCTTGGCGCAGACATTGCATATCGTCTATAAGAGGAAAAAATACATCAGTGGACGAGATAACCACATTAAATCGAGGTGACTACGTCGCCTACATCGACAAAGTTGGGTGTTCCAGAACGTATTCGACTGACTGGTGGTAGAAGTCGGCGCTGGCGTTGGAACTCGAGAATGAGGTTTCGGACAAACTGGGGTCAAGAAGGTGCATGCGGTGGTAAAGAGCAAGTTCCTACAGCTACTGTGCTATATATTACCATCAACTCACGAGAATCTCGAAAATCCGAAGCGCGATGCTGAGCGGCAGGACTACAGTGTCCTACAACGCAATTAGAATCTTTACACTGCGACCCAGCCTAATGGAAACTCAGTGAACTTATCCCAGGCTCTTTTCGACCACATCGATTGAGTTTTGTTAAGAAATGCTACTGACTTTGCAAACCGAATGGTCTGACGGCCCTTTCGAAAGCGAAGTTATCGTAGATGAATGGTCCATGAATTGGGCTGAGCGTTCGTCTCGGAAGTAAGAGCCTGGCTCAGGCACAGCAGCATCGATGCTAACAATCTCTTCCGGATTATCGGCAAGGAAGATTTCCACGCTACTCTCAGCGCTACTCGCAGAGGACTCGGACGGAGACGGAGCATTTATTGTCACTTCATGTGATTGATCAAGATTCCAAGTGTTCGAGGAGCAAATCTTGATAGCTTGTGAAGCCGAAGGTCGAGTTGATGGATTTGATGAGCTACTTGTAATCTGGAAATTTGTTGAACTTTGTTGAAGAGTATCAGAGCCGGATTCACTTCTCTGTGAATGCGATACTTGATGGACCGTGAGTGACAGGGATGAGCGCGCAGAGTCTCCCGAGACAGATTTAAGAAGAGAAGTGGAGTGGATACTCTCAGATTGCTTCACAGTTGTATCAAGCTGCTCTTGCAAACTTGTTAGGAAATCGTCCACAAGTTTCGGGGCGGGAGCATTGACCAGGCACTCGATTGGTTGAGTGGAATCGGGCAAAGATCCACTTATTGTACTCTCAAGGCCGGTTTGTGACAGGTTAAATGTGTCCAATGCAGATGGACGATCATGCCTTTTGGCGCCATCAAAGACTGGGCTCTTGGGTAGGTTTTGCGTAAATGAATGACTTGTGCTTGAGGTGGGTGCAGACGCGCCGTGCTTCCCTAAGGAGCCTTGACTTGATGTTGACCTCTGGACTTGACGGCTTGCGATACTTGCTCGCTCTCGCGCTAAGTGAACCTTCAATTTAGCTTTTCGCTCTCTCAAGTCTTGCATTTCTTGCTCGTTTTGTGATACCTTCGTGGGTAAAGGGGAGACATGAGTGACTGTGGTTGGTTGGGCAATGACGGAAGGTGTAGGCACCGATTGAGGCTTTTGTACTATAGGAAGGTTGCACGACCTCAAAGGTTGAGGAGTGGCAAAATTGAACATCGGAACACCATTTGGATGAGGAAGGGCGCCGTCCAAAGGGGAAGGAACGGGGAGAGGAGCCAAAAAGCCGGCAGATGGGTTGAGATTGGCCTTATGTTGATAATTAGAACTCGACGGCAAGAAATCAGGCTTCGGGGGCAGAGGATGCTTGATTGTTTGTGGTGGAAGTTTTGATCGACTAGGATGTTCCTCTGGTGGTGGCGTACTGATCTGTCCATCTTCGAGCTCCTCGGTTGCACCAGCTTGAGATTGACTGGCTGGAGAAACACCTCGACGACTTTTGAGATGAGCTTTGAGATTTTGTTCCAAGCTTAACGATAGCAGAGGTGGCGGCTCGGCCGAAGGCACCTGGAGGCCGAGTACTTGGGGAGACACGGGTGCAACGGGTGCAACGGGTGCAACGGGTGGTCGAGGTTTGCGGCTGGCAAGGAGTTTGGCGCGAAGTTCTTTCATAATTGCACAGGATGGCGGCGTCGATGATTCTGAAGCCAGATTCGGTTGCGAAACTTGACATGTCGATGTTGCTTCTTGGTTTGCAATATCTGCTCCACTCCCGCATGCTGTTGAGAGATTATGAGTTGGTTGTTCCAAAAGTGTACTTGAATGTACTTCTGCAGGGGCGTCATCGAGGACCGAGTCACCATAGTCCTCAGTGATCATCAGCGGTGGTGTGAGTACCTTGGACGGTGAAGCGAGTGGCACTTCAGTTGGGATGTTGAGATCTACCGCACAGGAAGGAGAGCCGCCGGGAGTTCCAACATCGCTCAAGTCTCGCGGAGGTTCGGGTTCCATGAACTTATTCTCTGTATGTGCATCATCGCAATGCTGGGCGGTTATGTCACCTTGAGCAAGGTCGGGAATGGCCTGCCAGCTGATACGGGGAGATACTTCCGGAGGCGTTCCAGGGAGGTCGGCATCAGAAAGGTCGTATATCATAACATTGGTAGGAGATGGCAACAAGGATCGATTAGGCGAAGTGGGGTTTGAGGGTTCCCTTCCTGGAGGCGAAGCCAAATCGGCGCGCGGTCTTTTTATAGGCGGCGATGTTTGCGCAGTGGGAATTGCTCTTGATCTTTTTGTTGGGCGGCGTTCTGGGGAGAAATGGGTAAGTGTACTATCGGGAACAGGGGACGTGTGCCCGTATCTCTACGAATATTGGAAAGTGTCGGATGATAAATCAGAAGGTTTTCAGTCAGTTGGATGAGTCTGCTTAGGTGAAAAACTGCATGGCGGTTAAACTAGAGCTTCTGACCTGGGACAAGTTTGGCTTGATGTCCGGCAAATCGTTCTGCTTGATTTGGTACGGGTGTGATACTGGGGCAGATATGAGTTCAGGTGCTGGACAGCCATCTGTATCCAAGCACATGATTTCATCGGTGTCTCCGATGTAGTGCCATCTGCCGCGCAGTGGGTCTGTGGTAGGTAGAAGAACATGAGAGTTTGCTTGGAGCTGGTTAGCGTTATTGTCATGAGTTATGAAAGTTTGGCGAGAGGATGGTGACCCATCGAGATTCAGTTGCGACTTGGACGGTAGAGTACTTGAGCAGGAGTCTTTGTCCAGCGGCTGGGCTGTGATGAGTGATTGAGTATTAGAGTTGAGTAAACATGGGGGCGGCCCAAGTGTAGGAGAGGCTGTGAAGTGCATGAAACCATGGGGTGCATCACCAAGATTGACAGTAGCTCGGGGATAAGATCTAAAATCCCTGTTGACAGTAGATCGGATCAAATGATCATGATAGTCCTGCCCGTCGAGCAGTCCCGCTTTAGACGAGCTCGATGAACCTACTTCTGGGGCGCACGTCGAAGCAGAGAAAGGTGGAAGCAGCACGTTGGACACTCCAGCTTGAGAAAGAGAGGGTTGTTCAAGATTCGGGGTGCATTGGCCCGTCCGACCTTTGTTCGGTTCGGACTAAGAAAAACATTCATAACATAAGAGAACTGAAGTGGTCTTTAAAGGTGCAATAGCGATTATGGACGTACTGAATGATCTGCATGATGATGCAGTGCGAGATGAGTGTGACAGGAATTAGGGTTATCAAGTAGGGGCTGTGGAACAGAGGGATCTCTGGCTTGAGAGTGCGAGTTGAGCTTGGGATGCGAGGTCGATTGTTGTTGGTCTTCAAGTCCTGAGGAGACAGCAGTTGCTTGATTGGCCTGAGCTTCATTTTCGAGCGATCTCATGATCGAGTTACATCCTTGCAAGATACTATCAAGTCTAGGGGTATTCTTTTCATAGAGCAAGCCTTTGGCAACCAATTGAACTAGACGAGAAGCGGAATGACCACAATGAGGTCGACGAGAGGATCTGCTCAACTCTCGTTGGAGATGAACAAGTGCGCCAGGACAATCTAGCAAAGAAGACGGAAAGTGGGTAAGACTTGATATAAATATGTTCAGATCGCATACATACAACATACCTTGCTCTGAGATATAATCCAAGATCAATTCTTGAACCTTTAAAGGTTCGATAGTCAAATCAGGTAGTTCGGTTAGAGAGACAGCTGGAATGAGGATACGATCGGCCAAGGTAACCAAAGAAGGGGTTTCATTTGGCATCCTGGAATATGAGAGAGGATATTGATAAGTTGATATTGAATTCAAATGCTGATGGTCATGTTGGTAAAATGGTAATGAGTCGAGATGTGGTGTGGTGTGGTGTGGTGTGTATGCATAGGTGTGGAATCAAATTGCTGTTCAAATCTGATCCTCGAATATGTCTGTCAGTGTAACTCGGCCCCGACCGTGCACAATTCTGAATGACTCAGCTCACTCGGCAACACCAAGCATTTTCCTGAGACAGGGCCCATCGTGCCTAACTTAACTAAGTCCCTAAAACAGCAGAGGGACTTGCATAGTTGACTTAGCCATCGTGCCGAATCTAAACTTTCAATTTTCGACTTTGAACTTTATGTGATGATGAGTGAAGACTGCTACGTAAGACTCTTCATGTGAATGCTGAGGCATACGTGGCCAGCCCATTGACTGCTCCTGGCACTACCTTTCATGTGCTCTGTTTCTTGCTTCACACCTTGGTTTCCTCTTGTCCCATTTTAAACCATGAAACAAAGCAATTCGGACATGGATCAAGACATAATTCCTGCAAAAAATTCTTTCCTATATCTATAATCTGAGCATTACCTGGCCACAAGATTAATTAAGTGGTGTACCTAAGCTACTTTGTTGTGTGTCTTGATTTTGACATAGTGTTTTTGACATAGGAATTCAATATCTGTAAGCAGAAATTCCAGCTGATGGAGATTCACAACTCAACCAAATATGACAAGAAAATATTAAGATTGGCTGAGGGTACACTCAAATACTTGAAGGAACTTGCAATAGGACGACAATGTGTTGAAAAGATTACCCAAGGAAGTCTGATGTGTGATTTTGTTGATATAAGTCACAATCAGTTGATACTTCTAAGCCAGTTTATATAAAGCAAAAATCTTGGGTTCTGAGAAGAATCAGTTGCAGGGGACTACAATAATTTTTGGCTATTGAGTTTGTGGGTTGATTCCATTTCCTGGTGATTCAGAATGTATTGGCAAATGCAGCCAGATTGTGTTTTCAGAAGTAGGTTTGTCCAACCAGATAGAGTTTCCTTTTGATTATGGAGCAATGTGTCAATGTTTCTGCCAATCGGCTGAGTCAGAGCTGTATGATCTAGATTCCATACGAATGCCGCATGCGCGAAGAACTGAATTGCAAGAAAAATGATGAACGCTTAATCCAATGAATTTGTATGCCAGAAAAGGATGTTGATAGTACAAGGTACGAAAGAAATTCAAATAACATACATCCAAAAACGATAGCTTTGTACTAATGATACTACATAACTGATGTTCTTGGACGTTCAACTTGAGCGGAACTGCATGGTCATGATTTAGAGCTGATATTGAGTTTGGATCCCATGGAAGACGAATGTACATTTCAGTCTAAGCGCAGGCTTTTCTGACTTCATGAGTTATATCACCTTGAGGGAAGATGCTACGAGTACGAGGTAAGGGATCGTCGAAGTACTTTGTTTGAAATAAAGACCCAGAGTGGATTGTCAATGATTAGACCAAGAAGGATTCACGGAAGGTAGGTGGCAATTTCGAAAACTTACTGTTGGACCATAATACACTCTTGAGTCAATCTCATACGTGAACGCCGCGAGTCCACCAAATTTATCGGTGGGAATAGAACCTGTATGAGTCATTGTTTTCCATTTGTCCTGTGATTTGAAGACCTAAATCACAGCAAAGGGTCATAAGGTTACTTTCGACAGTCTAGTTTTTGGTTGCACATAAATTATCTTCACTTACTTCTACTTGGTTTGGAGCATTATTATTAAGGAGTAAACAAGTGCCTTTACTGAAGCTAGGAATAAATACTGCATCTCCAAGGGTTGATTTGGGTAAACTACCACCTTCTGGAACAAAAGGTTCAACTTTAGGTGAATTGATATCAAAAGTCTAAATTGAGATCAAGTCGAA
>MWRL01022397.1:0-10232 GCA_002157085.1 Melampsora occidentalis | reverse complement strand
TGTATATGACGTCAAACTTGTCCCTCCTCTTGGCCACTGCGCCGGCGGGACTCGGAGTCGGTCCAAGAGGAGGGACCTGGAGGGACTTAGTTAAGCGCAGTGGTTGCATTTATGTTCTCGAATCTCTTCATCGCATTCAAGAT
Source organism: Melampsora occidentalis (assembly GCA_002157085.1). Classification (NCBI taxonomy): domain Eukaryota; kingdom Fungi; phylum Basidiomycota; class Pucciniomycetes; order Pucciniales; family Melampsoraceae; genus Melampsora; species Melampsora occidentalis. The sequence continues at coordinate 10,089 of MWRL01022397.1, read as the reverse complement.
CTGATGCCATTGATTGCAATCTGGTCGATCGACACATTTAGGTAACCGTTTATTTTTGTAGCAGCGGTGATGCGATGCATCCCTCCCTCCCTTCCCTCATTGACGACCCCACTTCTTATGTCAAGCAATGGAAACCTCAAACATCGAACGATTTACGCAATCTGAGCGGATACCAAAAACCAAAGGGCTTGCCTCATGCGCCACAGTCAGCTTCTCCACGATGCGAAACCGTGATCCTGGACGATCAAAAAATTGACGTGATGTCAGCCCAAACCATAGAGTAAAGGAAATTTGCCACACGAGGCCATAATCAGAATTCTCCACAATCCAAAACTCGACAATGTCTGTGGACCCGTTAAAGGCCGTCATGATTTGACTCTGCGGGAGGCAATGCAAGCAAACGTAGCATCACGTTTCATGACTTGATAACGGGAAAGAATCGGACGGACATCGACTCAGGCGGTCATCAACGAATATAAAAGGTCGACTGATTCGCTGATGATTTGTTCGCCATCCAATCATCTTATCGAGTTCTTTGTCTAACTTGCACACTTGTCTGAGTATGTTTCCTGCCAATAGTTATCAGCCAATTCTAGAGATATCTTTTCTAAACAGACTAAGCTCATTATGTGATTCCTTTCTTCACCCTTTTGATCGGTTTAGATACCATCAGTTTTCACCTGAACCCAACCCACACACAATCTTACCAACCCCGTTGCTGTAACATCCTGGTGAGTCTTGAAACATTCAACCCCATCTTCATCACAATTCTCGATTACTGAAACTTGTTCAACCGCTTAGAAATTATCAACATGAATATCAGCATCTTTGCGGCCATCTTTGTGATATCTTTGTCAGCCAATCAAGCTTTTGGGAGAATCATCCCCGATCTCAAGAGCGAAAGTGGAATCATATCGGCTTCACATGCGTTGTCTAACCCAGTTGGTGCCGCTGCAGATGCGGAGGGTAAGTCCTATTGTACGTATTGTGGGAGCTTACGCATAGGCGGCACATGCCCTAAGGATTGCGACAAGTGATTCTCCCACTACAACATGTGCGGTGTGAAAGTCCATGTAGAACGTCCTCGTGGTTTTTGTGACATCAGTGATCAAATATCTGTTAGAAGCAAACATCTTGTTGTCCGTGATCAGAATGCAGGAGTTGAATTGCTTGTTATACTGGGTTATCAAGGGTCAATTTACTATATTCCCACTTCACACATCCTTTCCTAAAGCTACATACAACAGATTCATGCAAATGTACACAATGTTCTTCAGCACTCAACCAATGATCTTACCATGTCCAAATCCTTGGTCTATCAGGGTTCAGACTTATTGATTCCTGTGGTGTGATATTGTAACTTTTGAAATGGAATTTGGGATATGCTTGCTCTAGATCATCAGAATATACTCTTCACTTCTCACGGTGAGCTTGAGCCTCTCAGCATTGTTGGCACCCGTTGCGCTTGCATTGGCAAGGAATTCCTGTGTTCCAAATTGTGGGAGAAAGTTTAGAGTCATGTGCTTTGCCAAATTAGGTCCAACAGGTACCGCTATGTGCGTGAAGGATGGCGTTGCCGAAAATGGTAGTACTCAGCTGTGGTCATTACACTGTCTAAATAGTCGAGCCCAAGCTTGTCCTCGGGCTCGCAACTGTGCCCAATGGCCCCATTGACCAACAACAATACCATCCAATTGTAAAGGCTGTCCTCAAAAAGTCTATTGTCATGGTCATCAGAAGTGAAATATTCACCTATATCTACGCTACAGTAGTGCTTGTTTAGCGGTACAATCTCGGCAAAAATTGCCAAAAAAAAATAGTTGCTGTCACTGGTCAGCCATACCTATTCTTCCAATACATCATCTTGTCCTTCAAGGAACCAACACTTGCATTCAAACTGCTTAATTCAGATAATCTTACTTGAGGATTTTCCATAAAACAATCACCATACTTACAACATCCAACTTATCAAAATTACTTGCATGTTTACAAACAACAATGTACAACTGATTTTACAAAAAAAAACTTCATCTTGAACTGGAAAAGAAAAACGTGGAAGAGAGGAAAAAAAGAAGCGGCTTATCAAGAAGTGAGATTCAGACATCTCATAATTTACTCGACATTCCTAATGCAATCTTCATTTGTTGTCTAACTCCTAAATCTAACATAACCTCCTCACTACCACCAGGTATGGAGACACTTTTCACTTCACGCCAAATACGTTCAACCCTAGAAAAACGCATAAGACATGTCAATACGGACATCTGGGTAAGAATCATTGAGGATGATGCGATTTCTTCAAACTCCTCTGTACTTACTTTTCACCAAGTCCGCCCCTAGTATATCCCAGTCCACCAAAGATCTGAACCGCCTCTCTTGCTGCGTATTCGAGTACAATACTACAATGAGCTTTCAATAAGGCAGTTTGACCACCTAACTTTTTACTTCCCTCCTCTTGACTGAGATGGTCTAATTGATATACTATAGCTTCTATCCATGCTTGCTGAGACTCTACCAGACGAGCCATATGACCTAGCTTATTTCTTACCACTCCTAATTCGATTAATGGCGCATCAAAGACTCGTCGTTTGGAAGCGTATTCGATTGAGTCTTCAATGCAAATTCTTGAGAGTCGGTTTGCCAGAAAAGCTAGATTAAGTCTGGGAAACCCAAATCAAGAAGATATTAGACAGATCAAGATGCCCGAACTGTAGTAGGTTTGCAAGAAAATGTTATGATAGGGAGAGTCGTACCTCTCGTGGTTGAAATTCGACATTATGTATTTAAATCCTTCGTTTTCTACTCCTACCAGATTTCTACGCAATAGGCAATAGCAACAGTTAACTAAGACCTATTGGAATGAAATTTATTCATGACTTACTCAATTGGAACTTTGACTTGATTGAAAACAACACGACTAGAGTTGATCAAACTGATCAGTCACCAGCTATAACTTTAAGATAGCACAACCTAGTCTTACGTCGTACCACTCGCCCAACCACCGCCCACAACCATCTTACTTGCCTTCACGCCTTCCATCATTGGGATTATCAGCACGCTAGCCGATGAAAAGTGAGACATATCAGTCGAAGTGTATACCTCACCACATGAGATCGATAGGGAAAGAGTACAGTACCTGATCCCCGTTGGATCTCCAGCTTTACCTCTGGTTCGGACCGCAGTCGCAAAATAATCGCTCCAAACACCATTTGTGATCCCTGTTGCGAGGTTAATGCAGGGTCAATAAACTCATCGACCAGAGGATTTGATTTGTCAACCCAAACCGTGCGACTCACATTTCTTCGTACCTGACATGATTTTTGGAAAAAAGATTGTCAGGTATACCTACAAGAAGGACAGGCAGCACACAGAAGAGAGGAATACTAACCCGTCACAATCCAATGCTTCCCATCCGGACTTCTCACAGCTGATGTGGAAAGATTTTTCACATCACTACCAGCATCAGGTTCAGTGATGGCGATGCAGATCCGTTTCGATCCATCCAAGAGTGATGGTAAAATTCTATCTTTTAATTCTGTAGAAGCGTATTTCCAGATCAATGGAGCCGCCTGAGATGGGAAACAGGAGATTCAATAGGTGAATTTTATATTTTTGACAATTTGATTATTTGGAAGACATACATACGAAATTCCAGCAAATAATCCAGCTATGGATCTGATGTAGAGTTGCGAATCGAGTGAGAAGTGAGACAAAATGAGTTTGACTTTATGTGCAGATCAAGGTATATAAGAGAAATCCAAAGTAACAAACCCAGATGCACCACATCTCGTCATCTCATCCTGCACGATCAAATCATGAAATCCATTCCATTCTTCAGGCTTGATATCTGCAATGATTTTACCATGCTTGGTCCATTCTTTGGGGATTTTAGAACCTCCGATTTGTGGCAACTGATGGACGAAAGTAAACTCAGTCCTACAGGGCAATTTCGAACGATGAAAGAAGACGAGCAACTGACTAGAAGTCCATCAGCAGCAGCTTGTTTATAGGTCTTATGATCAATCGAATAATCTGTAGTTGAGAGAATGGTTTAATAAGATCAACGACCAAGGGACATGGAATGACGTGAAAGATTTCGATGCATGTGATCAATACTGACTTTCTGCCCATTCATGAGCTTGATCGATCAAATGTTTCTCTGTCCATTTTCTTACTGCAGCTCTTAATCTGACATGCGATTCTTGATAATAAGGCGAAGGAAGACCAGTGTACCTGAATGGTTTTTTAACAACAATCTCAGTGATTTTTTTCGTCTTGAGATCCCAGGGGGTTCTTTTGAGTTGAAGGGATTGTTACCATGATGGTTCAGCAAAGGCTGTTGAGCAGTTTCCATACGGTTTGGATGATTTTAGCGCCATTTTGTTCTGGTTGTTATGATTCTGGATTGGATTATAGTTTCGAATGTCAATAATTATCGATATGAGAATATTTAAATGTGAATGAAGACTTACGATATGTACTATGTAGCTTCAGGATCAAGTTTTCTTGTTGATTGATTGATTGATTGATTGTGATTTGAGTGATCAGTCAAGTTAAGAGTGACATCATCGTGCTTCAAACTTGGCTCAGAAGAATCGGGTCAGTTTAGATACGGTACCGGTCTGATACTCGATTTTGATTGTGAATTAGCTCAAGCCTTGAGCTGTTTTCATTTTGTCGACAGCAGCAACATCAATTACAAAGTCAAGAGTACAACATTCTCATTTCAACTTCACATTATCATCTTTGGAATCACTAGAAACCTCAACATCTGATCAAACAAATCATCATGGCTAGTGGTACAGGACAGGGTTACAATTACTATCCTCCATCCGAATTACAAGCTTATCAAGCATCCTATGCAGCTGGATCTCAACAAACTTATTCATCAGCTCCCAATCTTCATACCTCGTCTTACTACGATCCAACTTCTTCAGGAGTTTCAGGTGCTGGTGCTTCCGGTTCGAACGCTGATCCAAGTTTCGATGCAAATGTAGCAGCTCAACAATCGATTTATACCCCTGATGCGGTTCAAAATCCTCACATCGTACAAAAGGCTAATAAGGGAAAGGCTAGAACTACGGTGATTCGTAAAGCTGGTGGAGAGACTTGGGAAGATCAAACTCTGATGGAATGGGATCCTTGTTGAGTTTTGCTTTCATTCATTCACGAACCTTGGTTTCATTCAGTCTTTGCCTCTTCATTCCTCTAAGCGATCTCTTATGCTCATCTTTATCTCTCATTCATATCTCTTCTCGATCACACAGCCCATTTCAGACTCTTTGTTGGAGATCTAGCACCAGAAGTTTCAGACGATGGTCTAGCAGCAGCCTTTTCAAAATGGCCCTCTTTTGTAAAAGCTCGAGTCGTAAGAGATAAAGTGACCACTAAATCAAAAGGATATGGATTCGTATCTTATAAAGATCCAGAAGATTTTATGAAAGCTTGGAAAGAGATGAATGGAAAATATGTGGGTAGTCGTCCTATCAAAATCTCAAAGGCTACTACCAAAGTAGGGGCTGTCAATATCGGATCAAAGAAGGCTAGGTTATTGGAGACTCGGAAAAAGAAACCGATCCAGGGTGTCGAACGTCTTAGAACTGGTGCGGGAGCGGTTTGGAAGAACGATAATCGTCCGTATGCTAGAAGATAGGATCTTGATGGGTTTGTTTGTCGGGAAAGTCCAGGGGTTATAGAACCGCATGCGGTCTTCATCAATGTCTGCTAGAGGTTTGGCACTTGTAGTCTTGGCAACACAATCGGTTTCGGTCTGTTGTTACTCTCCCTGCTGCTTGTTCTTATGTCCTCTCCAATATCTTGTCATAGTCATAACACATTGTCTCTGAACTTATGCTCAAAGTAACTCAGCCTATGTTTCTCGGAATGAACTCGCTTTTGAGCATTTTGTCTCTGGTGTGATGGTACATATACTGCTTCTATCAGGGCTGTGTTCAATTGAGCCACGTCACTAAGCACAATCTTGGAATCTTTACATGGGAACAATAGTCTTGGGTACATATTTTCTACATAGCACAACACAGGTAATCAAAGGAAATGGAATGAGAATCAGATAAGCCAATGATCGGATTATGATGATAGTTTTCAAGTCAACAATTGAACTGACTTTGAGTTATAAACGCTCTTGCCAGCCTCCCAACCCGGTACGTCTTCCATGATCTGTTTCTCACGTTCCAAGTTGGCTTGTTCCCTTCGATATCGATCCCGATCTGATTCGGCAGTTAAGAAAGGTACCAAATGGATCCTTGACCAAATGTCTTCACGCTTCAATTCCCTGATATCATTCACAATCATCTTCAGTTCTATGTTCCCTGAGGCAATTTAGGTTTGCGCATGGAGGGAAGGGAATTCGTACTTTAACTCTTTGTTTCCTTGAGCATAACGATAGAAACCCCATGAACAGAGTAGGAAAGTGCCACCGAAGAGAACGGCACCGGATGGACCTTTGACGGGTAAGTTACGTTTGAACTTGATGGGTTCGTAGCCACCTGGATAGTATCAAGAATAGTGCTTGATTCAGTGATGGACCTCAGTGAATGTCATTGAGAGGCATAGAATGGGTTTGGAAGGTTAACGAACCAACTGGTGGTAATTCCCTATCCAAGGTCGTATAAAATCATCAGAATCATAACTCAAGAGATAGGATCGAGAGACGGAAAGAGAATCTGATGTGCTTACTGCTTATAGGGTACCGACATGAGGCCTTGAAGTGATTCGGAAGTCAATGCAATATTCTTTCTTCAATCGAGACTTTTTGTTAGTTGAGCAGCAAGGTCTCAAGTGACAAGCCGATTACTATCGACTTCTCATATCAGTCTATTGTATGCGTTTACATAAGCCGAAACGATACGATACAAGCATACGGCACTGATGTAGACTTCTAGTGAGCTACGAATCTGAGGAATTATTCTCAGCTATGGGGGTGATGAAGAGTGAATATGATCGACGGCAAGGTGGTCAATGAACCGAAAACCAGAGAACAAAAGACATTCATCAGTCTTGATAATTCTCTTCTGGATCAATCTTACTTGTAGACTTACTTGTGAGAGGAATTGCCCCCATACTTTGTGAAAATTTGTTCAATTTCTTTTAATGACTCGGCGAGGGAGGTATCAGTTATTCATGTAGCATTGATGGGGGAAAAGGTCATCGTAGTTCTCAATTATTGGGATCATCAAAATAGTAAAACGGTAGGCTCAGGGTCTACATATATCGATGGGCAAATTCTTCGAAACATTCCACTCAACCCGGTCATGGCTTGTGTTCACTTTTTCGAATAAGTCTGTCATCCTACAAGGTTTTTTGTATTATTCTATCAACTCTCAAATATCTCCAAACGTCCATCAGCCATCCTTTCATTCAACTGATATGTTCGCGACCTGATCTACAAAACTCAAAAAACAATTGGTCAGGTAATACTCTATCGGTAGCTTTAGAGAAATATGGGGCGAATATAATTGGATTTCGATTAACAACTGACTATAATCAAAAATTGTCATGCTCATTGCCCTCGTTAACTGTGACACCAAGTTTCTTTTTCCAGAAACCGCTCCCAAGGCTGATAACTAAAAGATGGCGAGGAATTCATCCAGGACAACGTAGATAGAAATTGGTACGTGCCTGCAAATTTGATGCCAAACTCGACCATGCACTAGTTTCCGTATGGAGGCAGAGAAAGGTAGAGAGCATTGTTAGCAAGATCTGGTCGGCCGAAATTCGATATAAATACTCACCCTTCTGGTCACCAAAACACATTTCTCATCATCATTCCATCTATAATCATTCGATTTATCCGAACATTTGAAATACCACCATCCTTGCTAGTTCTTTATAAACAAACCATTTACATTATTGATTGACTGCAGTACCTATTCGAAAGCCACATACACTTTGAATTCCCAATCTTTACCCATTCCCCTCAACGACAATTCTCGATCATGAATTCGCAATCAAACCAACCATGTCGTCGTGCACGACTTTTATCAGCACTAAAGTTGTCGGAAAAGCCTCCCAAGGATTTGGGCATATCATACTCTAATTTTAAAGTGAGCTTTGTTGCTCTCATTCCAAGTAATCGTGATGATTTGTTGACTTTGATGGTTTTGACTTCAGCGAGCAAAAGCTTACGAGATGGCTCATCCAAAACCGGTGGTGAAGCCCACACTGGTAAACGTTGATGTCTTGAAAGTTCATTGACCGTTTCATTATTGATCGTGATGGCTCATCTCTTTTCTTTCAATGTTGTTCCTTCGTTGACAGGACCAGTGTGATCCACTTATGATAGCTTTGGAGCGTTCGGTGAACACCTCGACTTCCAACCGATACACATCCCAAAGATCGGTAAGCAATTTTCTCATCAACGTTTCAACATCCTGCTTCTCAATCTGGTCTGACTGATAAGCTTTCTTCACATAGACCAAACTTCCTCTTCGGGTTCCGGCAGGATTCCCTGTCAATCAAAACTTTAGCCAAAGAGTCATTGATAACTTTGAGAATGCAAAGGACGAGACGGATCCCGAAGAGTCTAATGCGGATGAGGATGGCATTTTGGTTTGTTTATGTTCCACTTGATCGATTCTGTGTGGAAATCTTTGTATTTTCATCGTCCGTTTCATCATTGATCATCTCAAAGCTCATCTTCGTTCTTTCGTTCTGTTGGATGACCAGGACCAATTTGATCCATTGTTGGCAGCTTTGGCTCGGTCGGCTAACAACTCGACATCCCGCCGATACGCCCGGCAAAGATCGGTAAGTCATTTTTTAACTCTTTTGACATCTTATATTCTCATCTGATCTGACATGCGTATATTCTTAACGTAGACAAAGGTCCCTGTTCGTGTTCCAGCCGGGTTTCCTACTAACAAGAACTTCAGTCAAAGGGTGATTTACACCTCTGAAAATGTAAAGGACAAGACGGACGTTTGTGAATCTGGTGCCAATGAGGATGTCATCTTGGTTTGTCTATGTTACACTTGATTGGTCCTTCTCCCTCCACGTACGACGGATGATGCTTGAAAATTGAAATACATACTTACACGCCATTCCTCGGTAGATTTCAAAACATCAAGCCAGAAATCAAGATCACAAAGTATCGAACGGCATTGATTTTCCAAAAGTAGATCTGCCTGAAAGTCAATCACCTATTACGCCAGTACGAGTTTCAAGGAAGGAGGAGTACACACCACCTAGCAAAGCGTCTACAACCCTGGTGACGCCAAGGCTCACCGTCTCACCTTGTTCCGCCACATCAAGTGTGGAATCACCTCTCGGCTCTTCTTTTACGACGCCATCTCCCACTTCGATATCATCAGGAAGAGCTCAGTTCTCCACTAGGTCAAGTTTGACCGCTCAAAGGTGGTCAAATAGAAAACCGCCAAAGCAGATCAATACGCTTCATACAATCTATGAAGGCTTACTTTCCCCTTCAAGATTACCTTCCCCGGCACCTCCGATGACTCACCGACAGAAATCACATGCAGAAATCATGGCGGGTTTGGAATTTTTGAATAAATTTTATGGTGAAATTTGATTGATTCTTTGTGAAAATTTCAAGTTGACCCATCTCTTGAATAATTTTTCAATATGCTCTTCTTGACTATTTTTCCAAGTTTTTTTTGTTGTTTCGGTAATAGATTGATTTTCCCATTACCTTGATTCATTGTCACTTTAATTCTCATTTCTTCATCTAATCAAGTTCACTTATGTATCTTTGGTAAAGCAAAAAGATTGTATCATACCTTTTTTGAAATTGTGAAGATCCTCAGTTTAATAGGATTTACACTACCAGCAAAAGTTATTTTTCCCGAGGAAAAAAAGAGTGCATTGGAAGCACAGAATGATTGAAAATGCAGTTTTGATGCAGTTTTGATACATTTGTAATTATTTGTTGCTCCAAATGCAATCATTTTTCCCCGTGAAAGATACCTTATGCTGGTAGCGTTATTTGGAATGTGACATGGTCCATATATTTCCATATTTCATTGACATGCTAGTTCAAAATTTTTGATGATCATGTAGGGTGTAGTGTTATTTTCCATCTGTAATGATTCTTGTTAGAATACAAACTATAGT
>KZ146450.1:0-19132 GCA_002157085.1 Melampsora occidentalis | reverse complement strand
TTTGGGACAATTTTGTCAAACTGGAAAAAGTTACACAATGTATCACATATGATTTACTTGTCCAGATGAGCCGAGGACTGAGCAGACCTGTATGTACATGATAGCTAAAAAATTACTCAGCTTGTTGCATATATGTAATGTTGGTCTTGTGGCTTGGGTGTACAGTGATTAACCCTTTATAACCAATAGCACTTCCAATCATTTTCCCCTGCTCAATTCAAGGGAAGTCGATTAATGTTTGCAGTGGAGCCGTCATGGTTGTGTTTATCATGTGAGTTTTCATTGAAAGATTTTTGTTTTGAACTATTTTTATGATGTTACACCCATCCCTATCACTCTGGGGATCTTAACCTAATGCTATCCCATTCTATTGTAGGTTTAACTGGTGTAACAAAAGAAATTGATGTTTGTATTTACGAGACTTGAAAGAAAGACTTCAATTTATAGTACCGTGTATCATCAAAAACAACTTATACAGAATAAAGGACATGGTAACAATACAGACAATAACTTAAGCACCTACCTAAACTCACAAGTACATATCCAGGAATATTTACAACTCAATCCTGTAAGACTATAAAACTCCTTACCTTTTGTCCTATGATAGCATGTCTGACCTCAGTCAATGCTTTTCTTTTGACGTATGGATTTGCTGTAAAAGTATCTTGTTTCTTATCTGAAACTCTTTCTTGTACAAAATATTCTTTGTTATCTGGAAGAAGCTCAATGAGTGGGTTGAATGATTCAATCACCAAGACTAGGGATCAGATTTGAGAATTATCAGCTGGTCTTTCTGATGACAAATCTCACATCACACATTGGCAATTGATTGTTCTGATCACTCACAATGATGTCTTTACTGTTGCTGTGTTGAGAATTTTCTGGTCTGGTTTGCTCATCCTCAAAAGTTGAGTCATGATGATAATGCACCTTGAAGATGGACACAAAGTTCAAGGATAATAAATTGCATGAACCTTGGCACCACTGTTATTGTTTGTCAATCTGATACCATTCTCTGAGTCTCACCAGGTATGGCAGAAAGTCCAATAGGGAAGTACACCCAGGATCACTTAAATTTGCATCCAAAACACAACAATATGCGTATTTTGCTTCCTTCAAGTCTGGGGGGCCATCACCTGCCACCAATGTAAAAACATTTGTTGATGATAAGAGCAAGCTACACTGTTTGTATATCTTTGGTTTCTTGTTATAAATATTTGTAGATCAAGAGGGCTACAAATGACATGAGTTTCTGACAGACTGTAGAGGTCACATCAAGGGCAGAATATGATAGGAGCAAGAGATCATACAAAAAACTGCTTAAAACAGAGTCTTTATGTACTCTCTAAACAGGTATATCTTCCTTCAAAAATCTTTACAAAAAATACAACATACTTCCAGATCTTGTCACACAAAGCCTGTAAAATGACAAGTGTTGGAATGTTAATTACAAAGAGTTTATCTTGTTCAAAAGTTTCACAATATTTCAAAAGATGGTCAATATATAGCAGGCACAGAGGTTCAAGAGATCTCCTGAATTATGCAGTCCATAGTTCCCAATTGGACTCCCATTTGTATGAGTTCTAAATTTTGTTACATACCTATATCTAATCAATCTACTGGTCTTAATGAGCCACATAAAAAAGCATTTAAGCCCTGGGAGCATCAAGAACTCAGGCCTCCTGTGATAATTACCATGGGATAATTAATTCCAAAGAATGAAATCAACCCAGTTTTTCAACAATAAGTTACACATTCTCCCACAAAGATCTACTTAAAAATAACCAAACGTAAACCAACAGACACACTAACATGCTTGATCAACCAAAAGAAAACGGCATCCCTGCAAACCCATATCTTTCATGAAGATTTTTCATAAGCTACAACTAGATGTGAATCAAGTAAGTCCATCTTCTCACAAGCTACCTTCAATTCTGTCTGAAGGATATGTACTTTATCCTTCAGAACTATCACCTCTTCCCAAAGTTTTTCATTACCTTGCATCTTTCCCTGGAGGATGTTGACCTGTTCCTTCAGCAAAGTAACTGGTTGTATAATGATGCAGACAAGATATGATCAGAATAAAGGGCTTGGACGTGAAGTCAATACACCACATACCCTCATCTGCTCTGTGCCTCTCTTCCTGGAAGATGTCAACGCTAGACTTAATCTTTATTGGCCAATGTGATTCACGGCTGTATTGCTTGGGAACTCCAGGTTTGATAGGTGGGATGTCCTTCCCAAATACTAAACAACCAAAGGGATAATAATCAGTAGGAATCAATTGAAAATTTATCTGACCAATACAACACACCTGGGTTTCTGGTTTGAAACCAATCAAAATTGTGAAATGATATGAGATCTTTGTGATATACCTTGGCTACTGAAGGTGCGGCTTGGTCTTGCTTGCCTGGCAGCAGTTCTCTTGGTTTTTTGTAAGGTTCTAAGAAGATCAATTTCCGGGGCTGATGATTTTCCAAATGACCATTTCCAAGTTCAATCTTGGGTGTTTTTGTAATTATTCTCGGTTGATTTTCCAGGATTTTCGTAGCAGATGTCCCAGGAATATTATCTTGACTAAGCAAGATTGCGGCTGGGGGTCTTTGAATCGCTCTATTCTCATATTTTGAATTGAATTCACCTTCTTCAGAAGAATTGGCTACTGTGTCAATGGCTGAAGATGATTAGAGATGAGCTTGCCGAATTGGAAGAACACTATAGGCAGACTGAGAGGAAGATATTCCTTATCAGAAAAAAACTGTGTGGGGCATGTATTTTGGTGGACTGACTAGTATTTCCTTGTGTGCAATGATATTTTGACCAGATCTTCTCTGCTGGGGGTCCAACTGCCTCAAATCTGATTAATGTATCGGCATGTTCCATTTTTTAGTATACTAGTTTTGGAGGTCAAGACAGCAGTCAATAAAAAAACATACCACTAGTGATTATCCTTTGTTTGGGTATCGTGCCATGGCATGATGCAGCCCACTTGCGCTTTCTGGAAATTTTTGAACCTTTGGGCAGCGACTCAATAGGAGAAGTGGTGGGAGGTGAATCAAAGGAATCTGATTTCTGACCAGGATACATCCCTGAGTGCTTCGGATTTTGGGGATACTGGATTCCAGGTCAAAGGAATAGAACCAGTATATGATGAAAAGTAGGTTGAGAAGGACTGAACATAACAATGATCATCTGGAAAAGCGAGTAACAGAAATCCACCACAAGAACAAACTTAGTCATCACTTGGCATACATAGTCATCACTCGACATACATAGTCAAGTCACTCATTGCAGGTGAGTATGTCTGTGCGTGATGGATCTCTGTACCTCTTTACCATGTCGTTAAAGTTGTCAGGGTTATCTATAATATATTTTTTCATCTCAAAATCGGTCGATCAACCAGATTTTTCATTTCTGCATATAGGCAGCTGTATCACCAAATCAAAGATGACTATTCATGGCTCAGCTGTTTATCCTTGTACCCACGCAACCACAGTTCAAGACTTCAAGATCTAACCTGATTATGATTGAACTATTCATTTTCTCAGCAACTCTCTGCAATTTGTCAGGAAGTACATATGAACAAAGATAAATTAAGGAACTTTTCCAAACATGCATCCAAATCCATCCTGAAATCTATTTCTTCCCCTTCAAGTCACTTCCATTCCATTCATTCAGATTCATCAAATCTGGTTTTCTGGTTCCAGCTTGACGATGTTTGACGACATGTCCAAACAAAGCACAGTCTAATGACTTGTTCAAAAGCCGTGCTGACATAAAGAAAGGGCTCTCAGCAACTCTTAACCTACAACTATAGTAGAGAAGGGACCCGAGTTATGTCCCTCACAAGTTCAACGAGCAGTGTACAGCTGACACAGTGTTTCTGAAGCAAAGTTTCTTATATCTGGGCATCGCTGCTTGACCATTTCAGCAAAATTGGGAATCATATTTGAGCCACTTTCTCTTTCCATCATCTAACTTTCATATACCCAATCTATTTGCCCAAATGATGGGAAAAGTCAACAAGAAGGAAAAAACCAAAACTTCACCGTGTTATATCTGCCCCACCTGGATACTTGTAGTGATAGTTCAGGGAGGAGATGTGTAGAATTTCTCTCTTTGAACTGGAAAGCAGTCCAGGCCCACGCTTCCAATACAAGGAGTCATGCTCGATGCAATCCCAATTGTCCTGCATACAAGTGGGCATTTCAGCCAGGTATTTTGTTTCCTTTGACTTGTGTGGTAAGGCACTCATTGATTATTTTTCTTCATCACCGATGAGTTACAGATAGCAGCACCAACTTGGTTATCCAGCGCCGAGATCAGCCTCCCAGCATCCCACCCCGCACCCGGCTAGCTGTTTGTTCAAGTCAAAATGATGGAGATCAGAGGTCTGACCCCAATTTAAGTATGGACAGTAAGTTTGTCAATTTCATCCCAATTGGTTACAATGATGAGTTACTCACATATGGACTTCCTTTCTTTTTCCCTCGTGATTTACAGAGGGCAGTACTAGCTTAAATATTGAGAAATCAACTGGTCCTGTTAGGACCCGGCTAGCTGTACGTCTTGTCAAAGACAGTAAGGATCAGAGGTTGTATTCTAAGACGAGTACAAATAGTAAGTTGTTATTCTTTCAGGCAGCAATTAGAGTTAAAGGAATGTCGGCTTACACTTCCTGATCTCTACATTTCAGAAAACAAATCCCTAGAGGTTGACCAACCCCTCCCCGCTGGCGAACGAGGCTCCTCTGTCAGCTCTACTGGATCAAACATTGCTGTTCAACAATTACTTTGCCCCACACCTCTTCAGTAAGTTTTGCTTGCTAGCTTTGAAATAAATCAAGGAAAATCACTGAGAAACTATCTTAATTAGAAAGAGCAAAGATCTTTCTCAATGCATCACAGTCCCAGAGCAACACCTCATAGGAGCCAAGGCAAAAACTCCTGGTGAAACCTCTGATACCAATCAGAAATCATACTTCAATATATCTGGGGTCTGCCCACCTGCCATGTCACCTGATTGGGTGTCAACTTCAAGACAAACGGAAAGGGTACCCGAAGCTTTAAGAAAGTGTGCTTCAACTCAGACACACCATAATGAAGAGAAGCCTTCCGGGGGGTATCAACACCTCAAACTATATAACCACCGTAAGCTTCAATACTTAGATCATATCCAGGCTATTTGGAACATCTCAGGAAATTGACTCTAACTCAATGTTCAGGTCTTCCTTGGGTAAGATATGGTTACAACGTTTTTGTACTCCTCTTCATGATTTACCTCGTAAACCTGCCAAGGCTTGTGTAAGTGGATTATGATGACACATGCCTCTCATCTCTCTTGCCTTTCACACAGTCTTGTCTCACTGAAGCTCCACAAAATTCTCTCCTCATTTGTAGTTCAGGTACCTATATCGCATGTAAACATCTGATTATGGTCTGGTCAAGCCAACTTTATATCCTTCAGCACCAGGGTCAAGTATATCTCAATACCTCAAGTTTACTTACAGGGTGGTGGGAGTCAAATAAGCGCACCATGTGTTTTGAGCTCAAGTACCACCTTTTACCTTGGCTTGGGCTTCGTGCTATTGATGATGGGTTTTGTCACACTTTGATCAAAACTATGGTTTATCTAGCATGCATATCAGTATGCAATTCTCTTCTCAGCTTCTGTTTCAGGAGAAAAATGTAATATCGAATTGTGCAAGAAACACAAAATTTATACTTTATATGCATCACTTACCTAAAATCAACTCCAATATCGGGAACGGTGGAGGATCCTACCTCCAGTGAAAGTGAGACACAAAATGAGACGCCCAGTGAGACACCCTCCAAAAGTGTAGTACGGTACTGTGCTTCTATTCAAAATACAGCATTATAAAGCGCCTCCCATTCTTTTCTCAGTGCCACCCTAATCAACTACATATATATACAAGAACTTTTTTTATTTTTTTGTGATGAAGGACTTGCTCACTCGTCTCCAAACTCTACGCCGATGCCAATCACATCCGGACTTCAAACCTCTCAAAGCAAGCTGAAAACCCATCCCTGGCTCTCACTCGCTCAAAATTGGTCCAATTCCACATAACCTTTAGCCGGGATCTGGCTCTCACTCACTCAAGATTGGTTCAATTTCAATCGATCCTCGACTCCCCTATGATGATCTGTGGTCTCATTTCGCTTTTAGAATCTTATTACCATCAAATTGATTTGCGAATTTTATCTTTTATCTTTTGTATCTGAAGGTTTCTGATATCTTTAATTTGAGATATCCTTGGTTTGCTCAATTCTCACTCGGTCATGGTTATTTTATTCAATATTGGATGTCTGATCCAGTATCAACTTAGGCTCTGTTGAGTTTGATTTGATTCTTATCCTTGTGTTTGTGATCCTTTGAGTGAACTCGACATTCTTTTGTTTGGTTTCTCTGATCTTTGATTTATTTCAATTGCTAATCTAGTTGTCCAAAAGCTTGCATCACGTTACGAAAATCATATATTGTGTTATGGAAATGAAAACATCTTAATGAGTCAAAAATCTAAATGATAAAAAAAATATAAGCATAACTATATGTATAAACATATAATTATTACTCCCTTAGCTTACATCTTACGACCTTTCTCAAAAGTCTCACTCTCTTAACTCTTTCAATCTTACTCTCATTACACTTCCCAGGTAATATCATCATACACTTCTTTTATATTAATGTAAAATCTCAATTCCCGTACATCACTGTTTCAGTACTCCTCAGTAGCATCAACTATGGACTAAGGCGTCAAATGCAAATCAGAATAATGAAATGGAAATGGAAACATTGAGTTGAACATCATTTGATATTTAAATCCACTTTTCAAAATCAAAATCCAACAACACCTAAAGCTTACCAAGTATTGAATCTTAAACAGTTGAAATCAAAAATCCTTTTCTTTTCCAAACAAATGATTGACATGATTCTGTCAATTTGGGTGGGATCTTTCCTGAGTTGAATCTTGTTGTAACTAATTGGTTTCTTCATGGGTATTTTGAATTGGGAAATATTTTCAGCTTTTTGTTGTTCAAAGTGATGAGTTTTTCAATTGCAGCAAATCGAAGAAATCAGTAGTGTAAGAAAGAAAGTCATCAAGTTGATTACAATCTGTCGATAAAGTATAATGCGCCCTGTTCAAAAAATCCAAGAAGTTTGAATGTGAGCATAGAAAATGATGAATTCCTTTGAGCAACCAGACAACAATATGATAATAAACCTCAAGATTGCTAAGTTGATGGAGATAGAGTGATGACTATAGTTATCAAGAGTGGAATGAAAGACAATTACATACTTGTTCACATCAAAGGACTGTTTCAATAAGTTGGCCAGTGAAAATGCATGACAAAGAAAAGAGAATCTGAATTGCAAGTAGCTCACTCTATGGAATCATTGTTGAGATGGCCATTGATGGAGATAGAGAGATGACTATAGTGATCAAATGTCTGTAATTTATCTTGTGGTGTTTCAAAGTCAGCAAATTTGATACAAGTTCAACTGAAAAGTCATCTTTTGGTACATAAACACTTTGCGAGGCAGAGCAACTATAAGCACACTTCCTAATATTTGAGGTATCCTTACATAAATCAGTCGCCCAATCTCCAGAATCCAGTCTTCCAATTTTATCCCGTATCATACTTCAGCGAGATGGAAGAGCACAGGTACCCACCACGCAGACTCCCCAACACAGAAGTTCCACGCAATTGGCCATATAGTTTATTATTCCCTGCTATTGCACCAGCTACCATGGCTGTCACGAGTGTACAATCTAGTCTAGAAGCTGTGAAGGAAGAGCCAGACCCATCCTGTTCTCATAACTCAGCCACACTCGATGATTCACTAGAAACCCTTCAAAATCATCCTGCATCACTACATCATGAATTCAATCATTGGCGTTCAATTTATACCGTTGTCACGGTACTTGCTTTGACTTGCTGCTGTTTTCTTGCCCTAGTCTGGCATATGGAGGGGGTATCACATGACGAACAACTCGATTCTTTTAAGTGAGATCATATCTGCAGTGTCACTTCATATATTCTGGCATGATTCAACCTTGACTGATCCTGAAAATTTCTGCTCAGTGATTTCGCTTTTTTAGGTCGATCCAGTGCCTTAGAGAACATCAATTCAAACAATCAGACCAAGCATATGGCACATTCCCATATGAACTCACCCCTAAATCACTTCGCTTCTCTGAACACCCTAAATATAATTGACTCCATCACTACCCTGGCTTCTCAGGACTTCAGACTTGTGGAACTTCAAGAGATGCGCAATTTTATAACAAAAATGGACAACAAATCACAAGATTTTCCCATCATGATTCACGGCTCAAACGAGATATTCAATATTTCAATTATGTATGAGTCCCTGATCAGTAAGGTCCATAGGTTGAGTGGGCAGGCACAGATTGAACTACGAATCTTTGCACAGAGTGTTTGTCCTTTTGTCACAATACTGTCAAGGGGCATTTTCTGACCTTCATTCCTTTTCAGTACACCCGTTTCCGTCGAGCTAACAAGAAACCCACTCTCAATGGCACCATTCTTCATGAAGAGTACATAACTCATACAGTGGAGCGGTTGTCAACAATGGCCTCAGAGGAGAGACGAGTTGTTTCACAAGCAATCAATTCACTCTACAAGACATTGCTAGAGATGTACAATCACAAATCACTCTTGCTTCAGAGTTTGCAAAGGAAAAGTGTTGGACAACTGGTCTTTTGTGTATTCAGAAATTGTTGTAAGAAGGTCAAACACCACGAACTCAACACCTTGGATCTGACAATTCGTTTGATCTCAACTATGAAGCGGTCCCTCGAGAACCTGAAATTGAGCTTTACACTTTATTTGAACAATGTTGATTGCTTATTGGTAAGATTGGTTGACATAGAACATAGTTTGTAACTCTTTTCTGATGTTTTGTTCTTGCATAGTCAATCATAAAACGAAATCAGATGGAGACAGAGGCAGACCTGCGCATTTGGAGATCTATTACACTACTTGACACAATCTTCAAGATCATGGCTGAAAACAAATCTTTCTTTTTCACTTCCTTGGAGTATGAGGTTTCAAACCACAAAGCCCTTTCACCCTGATAGCTGGGTTGGTTTGGTGTAAACTCCGAATCCCCAATACCTCACCATGGAGTTGTCCAGTTATCGGATATGTACTGGTTTTTTTGAGTACCAAAGTTTCTTAGACTTTCTATCTGGAAATGCTTTGTACACTGTCCTTATACCTTTGAGTCTACTGGATATATTTGAATTGTATACTTGGAAAATGTGTAATGGCTCTTGTATGATCACAAAAGAATGACTCTAACTGCCTACCATTGCAGTATCATTGTAACACACATAAGTTCATTTGGATGTTTCCCAATGAAAGTGGAACTGATTTCACTTGAAAATACTCCCACGATTATAAGGGTATCTTGCCAAAGTTAAAATAACCCCTATCCAATCAAATTCATCAAACCATGTATGATGTGAAACATGAGATAAAGAAGAAAACCTTTCTTTCGGTTGTTTTTTTGTCAAATTTTGTATCAGATCAATTTCTTCCATTAGAAATTCCTTGGGATATGAAATTTCATTATGTATGATCTCTCTGCAGATATTCAGTAAATGACCTTTAGCAGTAGTTTGGAAAGCATTAGTTTGATTATTGATCAGATCCGATTGGAGAAAAGGTTTTCATTTACCTGTGAAAGGAGGTTCACCATTCAACATCTCAAACATCATGATTCCAAGTGCATACCAATCAGCAGGATAAGAGTAATCTTTGCCTGATAGAATTTCTGGTGCAAGATAAAACGGTGTTCCTGTGAGACCAGCTGGTTGAGAATTTGACAAGTTGAGATCCCTTGCTGAACCAAAATCAGTTAGCTTTATATATCCATCTTCACCTATTAAAACATTCTCTGGTTTCAAGTCACCGTGTAAAATTGACTTGGATTCTAGATAATCTAAAACTATTGCAAGCTGTGCTATGTAAAATCTTATTGAGCTCCTGTCCAATTCCTATTGAAGATTGAAAGAAATTTAGATTAATCATCTGAACTCTCATAGATACAAGAGGGTATGGTTTGGTCTATAAACTGACTTGTGTTTTAATCTTTTCTAAAAGTGTTCCATTTGGTACATAGTCTAACCAGAAATAATCTTGACAATTTGGAAAATTACTCTTTAAAGTAATTATCCAGTGATGAGATAGTTTTTCCAAAATCTTAAGTTCATTGAGTGAAGTTTCATGGCCAATTGTTTTTCTAAAATGAGAATTGGTGATGATCTATGGTTGTCAAGATATGATAGAAACCAATTGAGACTTAAAAGTAAGACTTGGATTCTAGCGGACTGACAAAAAGCTTACTTTGATTACAGACTTTTCTTTAGTTTTTTTTTTGACAGAGCCAAACTTCAGATGTTGCACCTTTTCCTACCATATTAATGAGTTCATAATTTGTGAGTTCGGCATGAGGTTTCTTCTCCAACACGCATATAGCATGCAACATTATTACTGATTGTCAAATTTGAACAAGAGTGCTTTGAAGAAGTGTGATACACATCTGAATCAGCCATAAAGAAGCAAGATTTCAACTTTATATGTGATCTTTAGGGCTGAGGACCTGCTTTGAATACGAATGATCAAGGAATAAGGAACCATATACAGCTCTCAAAGGGCCTCTAAACGTTCAAAAGTGATTTAACATTGCATGCTCAGGTGTCTCCAGAGGAACTTAGAGCTAATCCCTCAGGTTGATGAGCAGTGCTTGGAAAAAAAGTTGAGTCTGTGAGTTTTCTGGCGCCCATTTGGACTCCTTTGAAACCGGCTCATTACCGACTGAGTGAGATTTAACACTCTGGGAAACGCACAGCTTATGGGTTTGATGTGAGAAGAAGGGGAACCATGATAATCACAGTGGAACCTCCATGAGAGTTCAAAAACATGACATCATAATCAGATCACACATGACTGTCAGAGGAAGGTAAATGAATGTGCATGATGGGAGAGAATAGAGTGTTGTGATTTGATGTTTGTAACTCGTTATTAACGGAATGGAATGAGAGAAAATTGGGACTGTATTACATATGTCATTTTAAATAATGGGTCAGGTTTTTCCTCACCTATTTACCACCTGACCCTAAGGAATTGATTATCACCGGTGAGCAAGATAAGATTCCTGAACTAAAGTGAGGTATTTCACCAGGGTGGATCTTGAAAAGCCTCAAATATCGCTATATACCTGATGAACCCAGACACAGAAACAGCCCCTGGAATCTAGCCTCACCCTTCTTTGGTTTTCTTGAAATGTGATTTGAAGGTTGAAACTTGTTCAAGTTGCTATATGTGTCTAGTTCCGGCATCCCACAGGAACCATGTTATTCCTGAATGTGGTCAAAAACCTTGAAGACAATTCTTTGTTCTTTTATGGATGACAGCCACCCAACGCCTAAAAGAGATCATATCCATTGTGATTCCAGCTTCATTCATTTCACCAGAACAAGAATCATCAATTGAAATTTTCAGATGACATTTGTAGAATGGACATGATTTAGTTTAGACAAGTTACAGACAAAAAAAAGCTTTTGAGATATATGAAATGATCCCACTGGCAGCGGCCACAGAGCAGCATGACACAGGATTTCAGATGGTGATATTATTTCTAAATGATTGCTCCAATTACCCCTTGTGCTTTTTGCATACACCAATCTGGCATTCAAGTGCTTCCACTCCCGGAAGGGGTCGTTCTTAACATCAATCTTTGATAGATCTTTGAAGGGTTTGATCTTGAGCCAAGTTGTTGTTTCCAGACTTGAAGTTGGGTTTTTCTTGCAAGAAACCAAAAATATTGACTCAATAATTCCAAATTTTATACTTTCTGGTCCATCTGGTTTTGTATGTGAAACGTAGGCGATGGTGCTATTGCCACTATGGTGATTATTGTTGGAAAAATTCAGCTGCTGATGGAGAAATCTTGAAATTGGCTTCACCCAAGGAGGAAGGAAATTGGAACCAATTGGGGATTCTTTGGGATTCCTTGCTTTTCGTCCTCTCACAGAACTGAGTTCATAGCCATCAGCTTCCATTCGTCGCAATAGCTGAAAGTACACATCATCTTCGAGCTGCACCAATTTCTTTCTATCCCATCCTGTTTGTGTGACATTTGCTGGGTTAGTCATGGACTGCATATGGGTTCCGGATATCTTGAGTGGTTTAAAGAATTTTAGTATTTGTGCCCTCATTGAACCACAAAGTTTACCAGTGATGGAAGGAAACAGGCCACGTAAATGAGAGGACATACAATACCGCTTCATGATAGTCAGGTCAAGATGTCCTGTATCCCACATGTCAGTTTTGATTTCATGAGGTTTTTGTTTTTGGAAGGGATACTCACGCATCTGATTGTTTGTTGGGATACCAGTCAGGTCTCCATTCAGCCTTTCAAAAACCCACGCAGTCCACATTGGAGCTGGTCCAAAACGTGCTATACATTCCGGGATGTGCAGTGCAAGATGATGATTTGGTCTGGTATTTTGATCTGGATAGATCTGTTTGATCCCTTTACGATAGTTGATAAGATGTTGTTGAAGTTCTCGAATGTCTTCTCGGGAAACCTCTAACTTGCGGATTATGTTGACAGCACTGACTAGATGTAAAAAGTTGATGAGCATATCTTCCTCAATCCCCACTGCTTTTTTGGCTGTCAGAATGATACCCACAACTGGTATCAAGACTACATTGAAGAGGACTACCCATTCATCAGCTTTGAGCTTTCCACCAGTTTTTGAGCCTACGGTTTTGGGAACCCGTCCAATCCAAGAAGGCAAGCAAAACTCTTCAGTTGCTGCACGAAGCATCGCCAAGTTCTCTTCTTCTAGGAATATAGCGCTCAAAAGGTTGAAGTTGTCTGAGTCTTCACTTGTATAGCCTTCAGAAAAATCACTTTCAGTCTCATGAGATCCGTTGTGATGATAATCTGGTATGTAATCCAGGTCCTCTTCCTCCTCTAGTGCTGACCAGATGTAATCTTCATCCAAGTCTGTGTGAACTATTTTAATTGCATAAGAAGGTCTTGGAGTAAAGACCCTGGGGTGTATGTTGTCTATATCTAATTCTTGCATCTCAGTGGTCCACTCATTTTCAGAGCTGTAGTAATGCCCTTCAGCTTGTGGACTGGATGGTGGAGTGCCTGGTTGACTTATTCTGGGATTGTGCATATGGTGATCTTGTTTCCTGTTTGTTTGACTAATCTTCTTGTTGTCGGATGGTGTCTTCAACCCAAATAAGCTTTGACCGTGAAACTTCAGCATGCCAAGAAAAACATTGTGCATGGGCTCTACCACTACATGTCGTATAGGGTCAAGGTACGGCAATTCCAACAAAATTGAATATCACATTCCAGAGCGGTTGAATATCTTCTTTCGTTCGTCCCAGGTATCAGCTGACTTCCAGGAATTTGCTTCTTCCCTTTGAACTTGTGCATTTCTAGGTTCAATGGTTGCAAAGTCTAGATTATCAATATCTTCTTTCTCTATCATACAGAAGGAGCATAGATGTTGATGAGATCCATGACCTGCCATTCCCATAACTTTCCTGATTGCAGGAAGATCACAAACAACTTGCATAATCATTGCATGGATCATCCGCCCATTGACTGGGAAATCAGATGTGCAGGAGAAACGAACTCCTTTCCAAAGAAGAAGAAAGTCGTCCACAAGATCTCGCAAGACATGGTTTATTTTAATGACATCTGGTTCCTGTGGGCCTGGTGTGATTCCAGCCAGATAGATGTTTTCAGGACGATAGCGGTGTTCTGGAGGTAGATTTAGACATATCAATGCAATTGCACCGAGTGATGCTGATTTACCAGCTGCTTTATTCCCCCATGGATTGAACCAATCTACACCCAGAGAAAAAGCAAGTTTGCCACTGGTCGCAGTGAATGGCAAGCCATCCGGCCCTTTTTGATCCTTCCACATTGGGGAATCCCATATACTGGACATGGTTGATGAAGGTGGCCTAGGGATTAATGAAGTGTCTAAGAGTTTTTCAATGTCAGGTCTGTTCAAAAACCTAGCAAGCCATGCGTTGAATGATTGAGTGTGGTAGACACGACGAGGACGGGTGCGATCTTCTTGATAAAACAATTCTTGAGAGCATGCTTGACTGCGCGTGGTGCCTCGATATGTGCAAATCAATGGAGCTTCTTCCTTCTCATATAAGCAAAAGCAAACTGGACAACATATTTTCCTTCGTAATTCAGGTTCCAGCTTCAAATTCTTCGTAACTGTCCGTATATCAAGGCATTGATTTCCAGCTCCTAACTTAGATGGATTGACAGTGTTTAGAATTTTCAAAGCCATGTTACTTGCAGAGGCACTCAAGTGGTTGAATAGGTATAGACAGGCCACCAGTATCATGTTCGTTAGAATGGTGTCTGGAATTTCCCAATGCCCTTGACGATAAGATTCTGAAGGTGAGAATTTCATGTTAGTGAGGCTTGGTCACAAACGAAAGACTGTCAACTGACCTGCATCAAACATGTACAAATTTTCTTCAGCTTTTGAAATTTTGGAGCTGGTTTCTCTGCAGCCATTTGAGAATCCATCTTCCTGTTGTTTTTGATCAGAATTGTGCGCCAGTGTGGGGGGTATGATGGGTGAAGACTCCATTGGATTTGTGTTAGTGGGACTCGTATCTCTTAGGACTCTTGTTGTTGATGTAGTTTGAGTGTGAGGTTGTTGGTGAGAGAATTCTACATTACTCCAATCGGTAATAGTTGCTGTTGCATGAAGTCCTTGCTTGTGCTTCTGATATGCAGGTGACTTTGAATTCCACTTGGTACCTTGTGGAGAATCACTGAAGGCTTTGCATTCCTCACACGTGCAGTTAATATTCATGTTGGCTAGTGTTGGATTTGATGGTTGGAAAATATCAATATGTTGAGAATAATCAGTCTCAAGGAATCTGCACAAGATGAGATTGTGATCGTGGAGATGAGAGTCCTTTGTTAAGTTTTTGAGCAGATTGTGGATGAGACCCTACATGACAGTAGAAAAACAATGTATGTCATAAAGACTTTTGTAATGTCTATCTTGTGATTTGAATCTGAGTCAGATCTCAATTAAGGCAACCTGCATCAGTGTTTGAACGTTGAGATTGTCTTTAGAAGGGGGAGATATGTAGCTGTTTTGAGAATGTTGGGGAACTTGTCCCAACTTGCTCCTGAAGCATCATCATCATTTGTCACCTCATTCCTATTGTCCAATAATTTACTTAACACCTGCTTTGCCTCATGCTTCTCATCCTCCCGCTCTGGAAGGTGCTCCATGTCACTGGCTGGCTGTCACAGGTAATCCCCATTATACCGCTGTTTGCAACCTTCCTGCCTCAATTTTCCCTGAGGAATGGGTTGCCCTTCCTTGTGACTTCTATCTTGATAAGCCTGGTTGGGGTCACGCAGCAGCTTGCATGTCAATATTTCCTCCCTGGAGCTGTTATCATTATCCTCCTGGTACCAATCATATCACTGCTTGCAGACCTTATGCTCAGTTTTTTCATGCACATCAGGATTTCTAATAGTATAAAGACCAAATCAAACTCAATGTTGAACTTTCTGTCTTTTCATCTCTTGATTTGTTCCATAATAATCCTCCCTCTCTCTTCTTCCTATTCTTTTCATCCTCAATCAATTACTTATATGTAAACCATTCATAAGAATACAAGCCAATGAATTACAAGAACCCAATCCAACTTCATCTTTCATGATCTTAAACGCCGGGTTGGTCTTCCCTCATTTACCATTCCATGTCCCCTTCCTAAGACCCAATCAAATCAACTGTAGGCCAATGAATTCCAATTAGACAAGGTAAATTGAAGAGATTCACTACATCTTTCCTTGATTGGCATTTGTATGTGGATAAATTTAATAAAAAGATGTCAAGTAATTCATTTCAGTAAATACTAGCAACATTAGCGGGGGGCGCTGCCACAATAAACTGCACTGCTTTCCTGAATCATTAACAGTGTAAAGAGTCCATAACATGATTCTTCATCATGGACATCGTAGCATTGTGGTAATCAAATCCAACGCAGGTCTCTCTTATTGAATTTTTTTAAAAGTTATCAATTTTTATTTTATTTTACTGACTTGAGCTCAATCTCATCAACTCACAATTCTGCAGGCATCAATTTTTTTATCAACTTTCTTCATTTCATTTCAATTCACATAATTTTTCTAACACATTAATATAAATCAAGAAGTTAGATTATAATCAAAACAAATTCAAATTCACACTTCAATTAAAACAAGGATAATCTGGACAACAGGGAAAAAAATATAACAAAAGAATTGGATAAAGAAAATGGGATAAAAGATGGTGGAATCAATTTTGATCAGATCAAGTAAAAGTACAGATAATACAGATAGTAGATTAGAAATCATATACAAGCGGAAAAAAGGGACGTCCCTCAAAACATACAAACCTCAAAATTGAATTCTAAATAAACAAGAGAAGTTGTCAGTAATGTGCAACAGAGTGGAAAATGAAATTAGAGACTTACTTGACATGATCAGTGGTCAAAATCAAACCACTTAGATTTGATTTGATGGGTGGGAAGGGTGAAACCAAATTTGAGAAGAGGAGGTTTGCTATTGGGGTACAAACCTCCAATAAACAAAGAGAATCATACTGGGATCGAAATGATTATGTAAGTAAGAAATTGATTTTGAGGTCCAAAGCTGATCAGAAGATGAAGTTAGTATCGAGAAGAGGAGAAGATGGTATAAGAAAGAGGAAAGAGAGAAACTTACATGAAGGATTGTGATTGAAATGAAAGGGAATCAAAGTTAACATTCAACCTTTAAAGAGAAAAGGTTCAGATCAAACGAAATATATAAAAGATGTTGTCAGTGGCCTACTAGAGAAGAGATTGAGTTAGTATAAAAACATAAATGAATGAAGAACAATTAAAGGAGAGAACTTACATGAAGAAATTGGATCAAGAGACCGGTCGGACAAAGTGAGTAACTACAAACTACAAATCAATCAATCTACAAAAGAGAACAAAACATCCAATCATCAGAAGAACAAACAAATAAAACGAGCAATCAAACTTACTGAGAGAGCAAAAGTGAAATCGAAAACAATCAAATGGATCAGTAGTACAAAGAAAAAACGCATAGAAACGTACTCGCATAAACGGACAAAAATCGAAATCTAAACAAGCAGAAGAATTGATTCAAATAGAGAGATTAGTTGAAGAGTTCTGAAGCAAGCTGGTGAAGTGAACATCGAGATCAAATCGGTCGGAACAACTGAACAATCAAGTTGATCAACCTACGTAAATGACAGGAAGGTTGATCAGAAAAGGACATGAATTTAAATGAATCAGTAAACAACAAAAAAACAGATAACAAAATCATGATTTACTTACATAATTTCTCAAGATCGAAATCTAAACGACTTGAATCACGCATGGGAAAGTCAAGAAAGGAAAGTGGAGAGAGGCTTAGTCTTCTCCTGATTGTTGTTTGATTTAGTGGCTTCTAAGAATGGTTCTAGACATTGATTCTGTTCCGTTATTGTCTGAACAGACGTACAGAGGGAAAGATCATATGTTCATACCAATGTGAGGAAAAAGGAGAAAAATCACTTACTGGAGTTGGAGTTGGAGTGCTAATGATTGTAGATACATTATAATAGGCAAAGTCTTTTCATTGTGGCCTGGGGTCGGGACACATAAAGCCTGAAGTTGTAGTACGGATTGAGAGTTTAATTGGGTTGTGCTGCCAAACACAGTTTGCCATTAACTTGCATGATCTTGAGCTGATTGAGCTACAATCTCAGGTGAAGTGGTGAGTTGATTTGATTTGATTTAATGATGATGGATCTTCAGTTGAAGGGTTTAGTTTAGAAGTGATGGCGATTAAGAGATTTCTGTAAGGGTAAAACATTTGAATGATCAATTACAATCCTCATAAGAATTTTAAAATGAAATCTCACAAACTAATATACTATCAACAACTTAATGATATGATTGAGTCTTTTCAAAGGGGCCCTATTCATACTATTGTAAAAGGAAGCCAACACAATGATCGATCGAATTGAGTTTGATGTGTTCAAAGGGGCCCTATTCATACTATTGTAAAAGGAAGCCAACACAATGATCGATCGAATTGAGTTTGATGTGGTCAAAGGGGCCCTATTCATACTATTGTAAAAGGAAGCCAACACAATGATTGATCGAGTTGAGCTGGATTTGTTCAAAGGGGCCCTATTCATACTATTGTAAAAGGAAGCCAGCACGATGATCGATCGAGTTGAGATTGAAGTGGAAGTTTTGAAGTTGAAGTCGAAGAGTTGATAGTGATTGAGTTGAGATGGGATGAATCGAATTTCAAAATGAGTTGAAAATCTAAATGATAAAAAAATGTATAAGCATAATTATATGTATAAGCATATAATTATTACTCCCTTTAGCTTGTATCTTACGACCTTTCTCAAAAATCTTACTCTCCTTACTCTTTCAATCTTACTCCCATTACACTTCCTCAAGCGTATATGTAAGTATCCTACTACAGAGTGTAATGGTACTCTTACTTCCCAAGTACCATTACACTCAAGCTTATCTTATATCTAAGTATCCTACTACATATGTATGTAACATTATACAAAATCACCATCACCGTACAACATCACCCATCAAGGTAGCGTCCACTACAATACAGATTTGAACATCTTTCTCAATCCCCTTCTGCAAGACATAAAGTCAACATCACAAATTCATTCCAAATCAGAATAACAAGATGGAAATTAACACATTCAGTCAATCTTCATTTGTTATTACATTCACATACAAGACATACGTAACATACACCAAGAATACATAGTATACATCCATTACATACATTAACCACATTAGACACACTCCATACAACCCATACAATACATTAATTACATACATCAGACACATGAAATACATCAAATATGTCACAAATATGGCTTAAAATAGATGCAACACCCTCCTCAGTGGTAAAAGCTGTACCTTAGGTGATGCGCCCATATAATTTAACATTGACCTTAGCCCCAGGAGCAGGTGAGATA